>CM055983.1:20567500-20872500 GCA_029531755.1 Holothuria leucospilota
AACAAAGCACAGAGTACTAATCCTTGCCAACAATGACCTTCCTATCGAACCACAGAAGGGCAAATATACCAGCCTGCATGGGTATAGTTGGTAGTGGTAATAATCAATATGTGCTCACACTGAAATATGCCTCAGTGCACACAAACTGTGAACCTCTTCTCTTGTTGCACTGACAATCATATCAGTACTAGCCTGCATAGAGATACAGAGTACTTAATATACTGTATGTACACGCTACAAGCAGGGTGTGCCCTGCATACTTGATACTGCTGTACAGGTCTTGAGTGAAGGCAGTACATTTCGTGTGTACCATACAGGAAGGTACAACACACACTGCACATATGAAGTAGACATAACGAGCTGTTCATCACAGGATAAAGCCTGAAATGACATTGACATGATTCCAGAGAAACTATTAATATTTCAACCAGCAAATAGCAATGTTAATTCCCATTTTCAGTTGCTGTGGAGCCATCTAAAACCCAAAGAATCAAAAACAACAATGTGGCTCTTCAATTCAAGAAACATAAGTGCCATGCACTACCATTGCAGTACAAGTCCATCATGCAGTAGGCTATATGTCTTTTGAACTGCAGATACATGTACAGAACAATGATGGTGTACAAGGGAAAGTGTGTTTTTTTTTTTTTTCAGAATATTAACTGAAGTCTAACAATGTAGCCTGATTAACATTTGATGATTTTGACCCACTAATTTTTGAACCAAGTAGAAAGCATTCTTGTCAAATTTTTTGACTGTTATTTTTAGCATTGCAGAATAGACAACCATGCTTTTCCGTACAAGCTCATACCCCGGTTGACCCTTCATGCAGCTTCTGCATACAGAGACTAAACTCAAGTGTTATCTTTTGCTTGGTGACAAATTTTGCAAAACACTGCACCTCAAAGACCACTCTAGTTAAGTTCCAAACTATTTTGGTTTGCTGAGACCAACAATCATACCAGTTACTACTAACATCAATGATCCAGGCATAAAAACAATGAAAGTATACAGTACTGAGTTGGATTGGGGAACTCCAATACTTTTGGGGTCTGGTGCATGTGGCCAGAGTTGCCATATTGGCGTTTTAAACACCAAAAGCACTGAATTTGGCATTTTGGCGATGGCCTTAGTGTATAGAATTGTACAAAGCACGCCAAGCAATGTTTTGGCAGGTTTTGGGGCCGGTGTTTAACATGTGACAATCAATTTTCCTTAATAATACATTTTTTTCCACAATTTCCTTAGGAAACTGTACCAAAACATACTTTATGCCCCAAAATGCTCATTAAGAGCTAACTGGATGAATTTACTCAGTCAGTGTTTGTATACAGCTGGGCTATTTTACAACATATTGATGAAAGCTAAGCTACTAGAGTGTTAATGCAAACAAATTTTTAATTTGGTGTTTTTTGACCAAATTGAATGCCAATATGGCCGGGTGCCTCACACAAACTCCAGCACCTAGCATGGGGCCCTCCTGCAGTGACATCATAACTGACACAGTAACGTAATACCTCAGTGGCTGTTAACTGTTGATACTAGCCTAACAATGAGGATTAATACATCACTAGGTTTACACTATAGGCTTCTAAATGACTCTGATGCCTAATTGACAAAGGCTGACAATCTCAGTGCCCAACTGAAGGGGAAAAGTGCAACTGAATAGAGAAATAGATCAAAGGAGCCAGTTGTTTTACACAAGAACCTGAAAAATAAAACAAATGAGGACTCTAAAATATGATTTTGGGGCACATTTTCGTTGACAGTATCATAACCCAGGAGTCCTGATTTCAAGGAAAGTAGAATCCTTACTCCACTCCCAGCCAAGAGACACAACTCTGAAGAAGAGAAGGCCCAAGCCTAGTACTAAGGTAGGTTTCTACGACAAAGAAGAGCCTACTCAATATGCACAATCTTGGGCCTAGTATTAAGCCGCGGTCACACTACAATGAATTGGGATCGGATTCCTATCCGATTTTTGTGAGTTTTCATTAAAATCTTCTCCATTTCGGATCAGAAAGAGCCCAAAATTTGCCAACCAGTGTAAATATGATTTGCATCAGAGGTATGAAAATGAAATGTTAACTGATTTTTTTTCGTGACGTCACGCCGACAGACAGCTTTTATCGGACACGCGTAGTACGATAAAATCTGTCGGCGTGACGTCACGAAATAATTCGTATAAATTAAATTTTCGTAGTTCTGCGATAACAATCATATAATTACACAGGTTGGCAAATTTTGGGTTCTTTCCGACCCCAAATGGGGAAGATTTTAATAAAAACTCACAAAAATCGGATCGGAATCCGAACCGAATTCGTTGTAGTGTGACTGCGGCTTTATAATAGATGTGTACAAATCTATTGCAGCAAATTGCTGGGATTTGGAAAAAAAAACACAATACCAAACAACTTCATCTGGTGAAGTTACAGCCTGTCAATAATTCCCTTCACATATTAAATTAAACCCAAAAATTTGGCCATGGAATCCTGAAAGAGAGCAGTAGATACTGTTTACCTTCAAATGCCTACATGGTAACAAGGAATGTACTGGCAGTTCTATGCATATATGTTCAATGTTAACACAAAGGTAACTAACTTAACTGTATCAGCTTACCTAACAGAATTTTGTCACATGTACATGAGTCAACTTTGTATAAATTCCTACATAATAGCCTGTGCAGTTTGTGAGACTGTTTTAGAGTTGTTTTCATACACTGCAATATAGCCATAACTTGCCCTTTTTATTGTGTACTGCTATATGAGTTCCAGGCAATGATACATCCATTATATCATGCATTGCGCAACCCTAGCAATGCAGTGGATATCGCCAAGTTAGTTATGAAAAAGTGTTAACTAGAGCAACACTTGGAACATCGACAAAAAAACTAATAAAGTGGCCATAAATTCTGTCACTAGATACTGTAGAATCCACAGAAGACTAGGAGTAATTTGGGTATTCCAAATGTGAAGGTTCAATACTGAACTGAAACAGGCTTAAGATATTCTCTCAAAGGGCCAATTATAGCTTGGAGAAACAAACCCACTATCCCTGGATGCCAAAAATGCACCAAAACCTATGCCCCATATGACAGCAAGTTACAGCATGGGTTTAAGGGTTCATAATAAAGTACCACTGTTTCTAAAAGTGGGTATCCTCATCATTCTCAGCCTTCTCTTTTGACTGAACAAAACCAAAGCTACTGTAAGAAAAGGGGCTTAGTGAATGAGTCATCCTACATACTATCCCTCTCAGGCTTATATGTAGTGTTGAGCTGATTATGGGTTCGTATTATTGGCAGTGGCGTCACCAGACTTTTCATTCTGGGGGGCACAAGGAGGGCACAACAGTTCGATGAGGGGGCACAACTAGATAGCAGTGTATGCAGTATGTTGTGTGAACGCCGGCCTGGGGGAGGGGTTTTAGGGGAGGGGGTGTCCCCCTCCCCTTTGAAAATTTTTGAAAAATTAGGTGTCCTTAGATGCAATATGGTGCCACATACGCTACCTTTTTGAAGTAAAATTTCTGTCAAAAAATAACGAATTTTTAGGCACTAAAAAAAAAAAATTATGCATGGATTGAGAAATTTTCATGAAGTGGAAAAAACGTGCATCTGTATTGCCGAATCAATGATCAAATATTCGTTCGATTGTGGACTTTTCAATTAACGTGAAATTCTCATGATCCACAAACTGAGTGATTGGAGTCTTACGGGATTAAAGTGATCATAGAATTTTGTATCACATATTTCTCTTTTAAAATTTATTGGAATTATTTTTTTCGAAGAAGATAATACGGAAAAGTCTCCTTGAAATTGCTGGCACTGAGCTTGCATTACAATTCGCAACGCAAGTGGCAGGCAAATTCCATGGTACTGTACGTACCAAACAACACCATTCACTGTTTTGGTTAATGAGTCCGCGAGTGTAATCCCCTGCTATAATAGTACTGCTATGTGCTGTAACACACCATGCCAACAAAGCACAGAGTACTAATCCTTGCCAACAATGACCTTCCTATCGAACCACAAAAGGGCAAACTACACTTTATCAAGGCGTATACTCACACCTATTGAGGCGGTGAGGATTATGGATAGATTACCAAGACCGATGCTCAGCCTCCAACACAGAGAACACTGTCTACTTTATGAGATGGGGCCATTTTGTTATTCGAAAAAATACAAATTGCTGCCTTTTCTTGTCCTAAGAAGAATCAAATCATATGAAACATGGTAGTCAAATATTCTAAGTACAGAACTTACAGAAGATCTATACATTTTTTTCAAAATCTCAGATCTCAGTTGGGGGGGCACACAGGGGGCACAAGGTTTTCCAGGGGGGCATGTGCCCCCTGGCCCCCCATTGGCAACGCCACTGATTATTGGTCTCGGCCGAAAATGATGTTCTCGGTATCGGCCGATAATAATGTTACCGGTATCGGCCGGTAATGATGTTATCGGATGGATATCGGTATCGGTAAAATCAGCAGTTGCCGCCGATAACGGCAACCGATATTCAAAAGTCCCCTCACATTGTTGCCAATTTTATGAAAGTCTCAGTGTACAAAGTTTTAACCTGTAACGATCCACTTTGCCTACTTTTCTTCAGTGAAACCCTAGGCTAGGCTTTTGCCTAAACATTAACAAACGATGCAAGAGGAAAAGCCATGATCACTTTTCAAACGCCGGCATCGCATGATCTTTTGTAGGTGCAATATATGTGTAAGCATCGCTTCTTTGCAAACTGCCACACAACATGTGATGCTTGTGGTGACTAATTATATATGCAAGAATTTTTACTGCAAAGGCATGCCCAGACTTGAACTACTGTACATACAGCATATGGTACTGTATAGTGCAGGGCCTTGGCATACACAGCACAAAGCCAATGTCATTTTGAATGCACTGTAGCATACTCCCTATGCTGTATTTTTACAACAAGAATCACGTACGTAAGCATATAAGGCTAGATTAAACAGTACAGTGTGATGTCGCATTTTGCGCTGCCTTGGGAATTACGGATTATACGGCATATATATTATATGGCAATGATCAAACAGCATTTGTTTCATTTTCAGGATTTGTCTGTAAGTTGTACTGGTGTTTTACTGTTTTAACCATGTGTTAAGCTTAGCTACGGGGTAGTTGAAGTGAAGCAGAAACTCAGCAGGTATTTGGTAGATAAAATGGTGGCTTACTGTATACTGTTATGCCTATCACTTGACACTGATTTTTAAGTGTGAGCTATGGTTTGTACATTCCATTAGCAATGTAAGCACATGGCCTCACAGGCCAACCGTAGCAAAAGTAGCTTGACTTAAAGTGTACCTAAAGTCTGAAAATTCAAAAATATATATTACAGAGCATGAAAACTGAATTCCAATGGTCCAATTCCCATCTTCACAGGACTTTCTTAAGCTGAGATATAAAATGTTGAAGTTTATTCACTCGATTTAAAAAGGTAGATTGCACAATAATTTGTGATGTCATTGTTGTACTACTCAAATTACAATCTTTGTATTTCTTTGTTTTTCTGAAAGCCACCGCACCTTGTGCCAAAATGTGATCGCGTTCTTACTGCTTTGGGGTGACTTGACTATATAAGCCCTCTCTGTACAGCATGTCATGCAAGAAAACAGGAAGCGGTCAAGGTCATATAAACATTTTTAATTTTAAAAGAAAACAAAGCATTTAATGTGAGTTGTACAACAAGAATGTCAAAAATTATTGCACAATGAACTGTTTGGATTTAAGTGAATAAATTTTAACATTTAATATCTCAGCAATGGAATAAGCTATGACAATGGGAGTTGGACCAATAAGATTAATTTTGTAACCTCTAAAATATATATTTTTGAACTTTTAGACTTTAGGTCCACTTTAATGTTTTACTTTGTTATCGGAATCAGTATCAGGCCGATATCAAGTTTGACTTATCGGTTATCAGCAAGTTCTGATATCACCGTTATCAGCTCAACACTACTTATATGTCCCACCTGACTTTTACAATTTCACCCTTGAAATCAACCAAACTTTTTCCTTTATGAGCTGGCTACTAAGAAGTTACTTATTAACTCGGTTTCTTTAAATCAGCGTAATAAACTTTCTTACATGTAAAATGGCAGATGAGTGAAACTTTCTAGCGCTGAAGTTAATACACAAACGACTAGTTAATTGTGTGAATAGCCAAGTCAACTACAGCTATTTTAGAGACTCTTTGACTTGAGTTACTGTGTTACTTTACTAAAGGGTGTGCAAGCTTTCCTGTTTCCCACCATACCATTACTGACTGTACAATCAACATGAGTGACTAGCTGATCAATGAGGACATAGGATCACCATTAACATGGCGGAAAACTACTGTATGACATCACATGCATGCCATCTTCAGGGAAAGTTTTCCACAAATTATCAAGTATGGTAGGTTTGGAAGGTTTTGGATTGAATCACAACTTGATTACAAATCTACATCAAAGTGGTTTGTGCTTAAGTTGCTAAATTTGTACTCAACCTCATGATACGACAAATGTTGATATAACTTAATTCCATGTTACTCTTACTCAAAAACACTACTTACATTTTGGTTCCGAACTTATACTTGTAGACAGGGAAGGTAAGGGGTAAATTGTTAATGAGGTTCCAACAAAAGCAGTGTGGCTGTATAAGGTTTTGTACTTGACTTCACAATGAAAGAATTTTACAAGCTAGAAAGGTCCATGGTACTCTCATTCAAAATTAAATCATAACCAGTTGTCTCAATATTGAAATTTTGTGTTATGTTCTCAAACTCACAGAAAAGGAGGGATTCATTGTAAATTCCTGCTGATACTCACAACTATACCAAACTGGCTGTTTTTTAGTTTTGGTTATTATTCAACCTAGAAAGAGAGAATTCTTGGAACATGTTCAGTGGTGCTAAAAAGCACAGCACATCAGGATGTTTTTTGGTACTCAAGTGATTTGTTTTGTACTCAAACCTAAATGGCTGTTACATATATATAAGATATAATCCTACACTCCCGTCCAAAACACCCTGACAATTACTTATGTTGTAACTGTGCTTAAATCTTGGGGGACAGTATATACTTGGTGTACTAATCAAGTGTTTTCTTGTTATGAATACATAAAAAGGTACTGTCCCTTCTCTGATATCTGCCTGATCATCTGCAACAATTATTGACAAGATCGCAATTTTGTTGTTGCAAATGATCAGAATGGTGGGACAGATTTACAGTATTTTACTTCATAATCATGAAGGATCACAAAGTATTGGTCAATTCACAGTGTAGTTCACTTCACCATGTGGTAAGTATATGTAGATCTGTTTTCACTTGTTCAAGTCTCCTTCATTCCTTCAAATCTCATCTCCAACAACTCCATCTGATGATATTCTTCTAAGATCTCTTCATCCTTCTTCTCTGATCATCTTCTCATGAGCAGAAACTGGCATCAACCAATTTAAACATTGCATGCACTAAACAAAAACTTTTAACTTAGGCCTAAATATTCTGTACAGAGCTCTTCAGCCGAGTTCTTCCATGAGAAACAACCATTTCAGTACGTTGAACATCCACGAAAAAGATCCGTCTGCAGCCACAGGCCGTTGATGATTACTTCTCTGGTTGAGGTCGTTGTTTATGTTGGTTTTACGTGTAACATTACTTATTATGGTACTATATTTACCTTTCATATCTACTCTATGGTACGGTGTACCCTTGCATCATGTATGGCCGCAGGCCACTCCATTAAGAAGGTCACTATCGCTCTATTAAGTCGGCTGCCCGATGGTTCCATAATCTTGCCTCTACAAATTGTCTGTAAATGGGAGGTATAAGCAACTATGAGAATACCTGACCTATTCCACAGTCATAAACACCTTGAATACAAGTTTGCAAAACTTTCCATGCATATAGGTGTACTTTTTCCCTGACCACAAGAGTCGATAATTACGTCTATAGAAATGATTGGTTGGCCATATGAAACTGCAGATTTCAAAACTGACAAAATGTGAAACTTCCTCATCCAGACTAATTGATCCTGTCTTTTTGTTTCTCAACCAAACATTTTGCATTTATCCATGTGACTTTAGATAAACACATTTCTGTTCGTTTCATTACAAAGAATCCAACCATTCAGTCTTTCTTTTCTTAATGCAAAACTGAGAACATATCTGTGTGCCACATTTTAAATATAATTAGGCACAATGTAAATTAATTCTGTCATATGTAATAGTCCACAGAAAGTAACATTTATCCAAACCCTGACTGAATGGCAGCTTGATTGTTGACCATTTTTGCACCTTCAAGACAAGAAATAAACAAATTCCATACTCGTATCTTCACCTTTATAGCCAGAGAGGAATAGTCACTTGTTTAAGAAGAGTGATCTGAATGCATTTTACTGTAGCAGTAAGACTGGCTTATCCACAAATCTTCTTCTTTATGCTTAACTACATACTGTATAATGAATGGGGTGACCGTTGAATGCGCACTTAAGAAAAGTATCACTCCAAGATTGTGACATGGAGTTAGATGGGATTTAATGACACATCAACACTGATGTGTTATATAGTGTCAACTAGATAAGAAAAAGTTAAAGTTCAAATACGGTTTCAAATATGGTTCAAGTTCAAGTTTGGTTTCAAATACGGTTCAAATCCATTTAAGTCCTCCCCTTTAGTCTACTCTTATGACAGGCGGGGAATACCGTGGGCATATTCTACAACCCCCAGCCCATAGGGGGAGATTGTGACATGGAATGTTAGGCTAGATGCGCACTTGACAGGCCCCACAGTCAACACGCACCCTACCATACATGTACTTGGACCAGCATTTGCAGTACAAAATGACATCAACTTTGCACACCTTATCCCCTCCCAGTCCCAAATCTTCATATATACAGAGCGAGTTGTTGCAATAAATCTTAAATCTATAAAATAGTCCCTGCAACCCATGAGAATTAAACTGCTCTCCTAAAAACCATGTGGCATTGTTTTAGGGCATTCTCCAAAACAAAAGTGCTCTCAAAAATTTGTTCCAGGAGCGCATTTAACAGCTCGATCACCTTGGTTTCCAAATATGAAGTTCTGCAGTCCCCCCAAAAATGAAGAGGAAAAATGGGAATGGTGCAATTTTTGTTTTAATTTCTGACTTCAGTTGCTATAAGTACAGTATTGGCTGGAGTATAAACAAATGAGACCCAGGAATCACTGACACTATAAATATTTACTGTACCAACCTCAACTTTTCAACTAATTCTTATTACTGCTACTCACACTTTAAAGGCAGACTCTAGACTGTACATGATTGCAATACTCAGTGTGCCACGATTAAGGTACTACTGTGTACAACAAGCAGTATAATATTATTCTTCATTCATACTGTAGACCCACATATACACAAAGACACATGACAGCACACCATCATACACTAGCTCACAGGGTGGCCATGTTTGATATTATCACACTGTGAATGAAGATAACAGATTTCGTTGTTCACTGCATTGGTTTGTGTTGTCAAAGGCTTGTAGCTCAATTCTGATTGGCTTCCTTCCTGTGCTGAGAGGCTGAAGTACATACCTGTATCTGTGTGTGAATTGTGCAGTACATTTAGGAAATTTTTTAATGTGTAGATTTGCTTGCAGTATTGTACGTACTGTACTGTATAACGCAAGTAGTATACAGAAGGTGCACATACAAAATGGCTTTTAAGTTGGCAGAACATTTGTCAAAAGACAGTAATTAAGGGAAGAGATTTACCAAACTCTCTTGTTAAGTAACTGTTTAGTTTCCAAATCTAAAGACATGGCAACATGGTGAAAGTATAGCTGATAGTATAATGTGTGCTTGCAGGCATGGGTGGATATCAGCAGCTTAAAATCAGTTCCGAAATGACTCCTACTATATGAATGTAAACAGAGGATGGAAAAGGTTTCCTAGACTTTCCTATAAATGCCATGTACTTGACTGTTGATTAATGTAATTACAGTGTTAATATCTGCTGGTTAAAGGTGTCATTCCATTGATAAAAGGAGATGACATAATTCCTGCTACATCAAAATTATGTCATAGATGTATGATGAATTCTGCAAAACTGTAGACAGCCATTTAAACCTGCAGGCACTGCAACCATTTGAAGTATTTCAATTCAGAGCCCTAGCTGTTTAAAAGTGTGCCCCATTTAGATTTTCAACTCCTATACGTACATCCCTTGGAGTAAATAAAGTAACAGTTCCTGGTGATGATTAGGGTATTTGACCCATTAGTTGCCAAGTTTTACTGAATCACCAATCCAGGTTTGTACATACACTTACAAACAGGGCTTTAGCCAGCATGTTGAGATCAGGGAGTCCAAACAGTAAATTCTAGTGAAGTTTGTGTATTAAAATGTATTATACATATGGGGCAATCCAAAATTTTTGGAGTCCAAATGACTCCTGGACTGCTCTCTGGCTTAAGCCTTGCTTACAAATGCAATACAACGCACTATACATTTGGCTTCAGTGCAGTACTTTCAACTTCTATCTTTGTGTTCATGACTGCAAAATAAAGTTCATTTTAAGTCTAATGTTCAAAACAACAGTGTAGTTCCAATGCTAGTCACACTTTACATAATACTGTTTACATACTGTGCACTGTACAAAAAGTATGACTATTACAGTATGTTTATGCTTTCATGTATTACTGCCAATATATACACTACTTTGCTACCAAATCCCAGTCATAGGTTATCCAAAATGGCATGATAATGCCTTACATTAGGAGGGCTTCGACATCCCTGATAGCAAAATTTGGTCGGCCCAATGACAGACCATCAGCCACTCCGGCGGTCTGCCAGAGAAATGTCCGGTCGTTCACTGACTAGCGGTCCACCAATGGTGGCAACGCTGCCAAGCTTGAAGGAATTGCGCGGAAGGCAAATGAGGACGATCATTATTCAAAGATGGCGGACAAAGGGAGCGCAGTGTCAAACTATTCCGGGTAGGCGCGCCAAGCGCGAATAATGCAAAATAGATGTAGCAAGGGGTAAGTATGAGTCTGCGAAGTGAATAAGCTTTATAACATCATGCAAGTTTCAGGTGCCATGACAAGGAAAAGTTTGTAAGCATGATGTTTGACATGACAATGGTCTGTCAAGACTCTATGTGTATCCTGGTATTACAAGTTACAACATGTAGGCTACATGTGAAATTTACACTTGTCAGTATATACTAATCAAGGAAATTTTGTATGCACAAATCAAGCAAAATGCTCACTAACTTTTTAGAACACTTCTGAATTTAATAATTTGGGGGATATATGAGATCCCCTTGTCATATATTTTCCAAACTAACCAAATGCTAAATCTCTGGCATCATGGGGTAAATACCACCTGGTACCTGCTTAAAATGTATTAAAAACTTGGGTATAATTACAGAGAGAATGTTGGTATAGACCTAATTAATTATGCTTCCACAGGCAGGCATTGAAAGAAATGTAGCTCTATACAAAACTGCCATTATGTGTATCTCTTATTTCCAAATACACATCAGGTATTATGTAACATCCATCTACAGACAGGATATTACACACTTACAACATGAAAAGTTCATAATAATAAATTGAATTCCATTTTACAGAGAGCTGTGTAAGTCCACACAGTATGTGTGCAAAAATTGTTACCACCATGCATATGCAAAGCTCTGAGTATTACGGGCACTTTTAGTTTCAGGTAGAGAGATACAACTTAGCTTGCAGTGAAGCTATAGTCTCCACAAAACTTTACCACATAATAATTAATGCCAAAATACAGCCTACATGCATAAAGGAGTCAATGAAAGGTCATGGATATGATACAGACTGAGATTTGTCACTGAAAATTGCTGACTTATACAACCAGTGTTCAGTGTAGTACACAGGCATCAAAAAGGGGATTTCCGTCCTTCACAAAACAATTGGGAGGGATTTTTACACTAAGATATGATAGGAACTGTGAAAATTGACTTGAAATGTGCAGTGGTTCTACTAACATTGTAGTGTTAAGTCACCTAATGAAATCAAATCTGGAGTGAAAACAAAGAGGATACCATGATAGCCCTGCAAACATGAAGCCTGAAGTGTTGCTAATTATGGAGATAATCTTGTACCTTTTTAGTTGTGAAAAGAAGCAAGGGCTAAGGAGTTGATCCTACACCTTTTTAGTTGTGAAAAGTTTGTACAGGATCAACTCACTACCAATGGCCTCTTCATCAAGTTTGATTTCAGCAGATAGGGGAACTTCCCATAAACACATTTCATAACATTCATCTGCAAATAATGGTTAATGACAGTTGGGTTCAAGTCTGTTGTAACACCCTGGCCCAGCAAAAATAGGGGATCTGCCAAAGAGGTCCCTACACCATGCACTAATAACAGAAAGTGGCACATACAAGGTCATAATGTCATTATTTGAATTAAATTGAACAAACTAAATGCACCCCAGCATGGCCATGCTGGACTGACAGCAAACTAGTATATGGCTGCAATACTGCATACATAAATAGTGGACATGTCACACAAGCTAAGAAGTAGCCTTATAGCTTACAACATGTTCAAGTTATTGAGCAACTATACAAGCAGACTACAAACTCATGCAGTCCTTACATTCAAGCCAGATATGACCATGCATCACGCACCAGTCAGGGTCGGCAAATGATTGCTACACAGATTGATCATTATCAACCCAATCTCAGTCACCATTTGCACAGCTTCCATGGAAGCAAACTCTCCCCTTACCCCAGTGCATCACAAAATCTACAACCCAAATATGCCAGAAATCACTTGCACTAATTGGAACCTTTACTTAAATCTACATAAATTTACAGAACTCCTGCTCATTCTGACTCCCTTCCACAATCATCAACCCACACTTTCCTAGGTGATTTAGTGTCAACACTGAATTGTACTACAAACACTCTTCAGCTATCTATCTGCCCTGTGAGTATTGCCATTTACTCTACATATACACAAAGCACACTACACACATGCCACATATACAGCCTTCAGCACAACTATGCAACCATTGTCAGTCTGTGATCAGCAAAGCTGCATAAAATTACAGCCCAGACTGTGTAAGCGCCCTTGCATACAGACAGCATGACATGGCAGATGACCTTTGCTGAGAGGAACAGAGAACTAGCTGCCTTCATTTGCTATTGAACACAAGAGTCTACAGTAAGCATACAGTAGGCATACCAGGAAAGCATGTGTATTAACCAACAGCATACTGCATAGCCATCCTAAGTGTGACAGCTGGTGGGAACTTCGCTAAGACTTGCTCTTTCTCTCCAAATGCGAATAAACTTCTAGGTATTGCGGAAATACCACACATGAATTGCACAAACTGTGGCAATTTTGCTCAGAATATAATTGTTGGCAAATTTCTGAAGTTTCATACCTGCTGCTAAATTACTTTGTGTAATTTTCTTAAAGACCTACATGAATGTTTCAATTATTCATATTTTCTTTTTGAGGCAAGAACACTCAAGTTATTTTACATTGTTTAATTCTGTGACTGAATCCTGCAATTCGCATATGATTACAAACAGAATGGGGTTAATTTTTTTTTTTACCTACAAACAGGGTTGTCACCAGGCCAAACTTAGTGCAGGGTAATTCTTAACTGTGACCCTTTTAGTGATCACCATCCTGGAATTTAGAAAAGGTGTGGATATTTTTCTACACTCTAAATTAATCTCCAATTAGCCGTCTCATTCTGAGATTAATGTTACATCCAAATTTCTTTCAAAAATCATAAAATTATAGTACCATTATTAGGAAAAAGTGCTGGGTGGAATGTTTTTTATTTTAATGTGAGTGGCGGGCGCAATTCACCATTCCCGGACGGGGCCTCCCAGCACTGCCCAGGGTAGTGACATCCCTGCCTACAAACTCATCAGAATGGGTTAATAGTATAAAATAATTTACAGAACAGTCACAACCCACCAATTCAACACACCATACTTCGTTTTTCCATTTGTGTAGTACTGTAACATAGGTCCTTCTTCACCATGACCACATAACTGCTACTTTAAGCAACTGGAAAGAGGACAGGGTACACCTTTGGAACTGCTCTAATTTTGGACATCCACAAAGGAGTTAATTTATAAACACTTTGATAAAATTTACACTCAATTGTGTACTCGTCCTCTTGCCTATTTAAATATTTAAATACATCGTTCTAGAAACTCCAGTTTTGCAACAAAGGTGTTGATTTTAACTTGCACAAGGTCTAATTTTTCCTTGGAAATTATCGTCTTACAACCTTTGCAGTATGTACACAATGTCCTACTGCACTGTTAGATGTTGACCTTTCAAATACGTTATCTCTGCACTTTAACAGATGAGATCAGTAAGACAGTAATATGGATAAAACATCCACAGGAGAGGGCTGAGTGAATAATGTCAAAAAAAAAAAAATACCTAAAATGCTCAACTGCCTATCCTCAATTACACCAAATTAAAAAGAAGTCACTCTGTTCCAGCTCAAGTCAGGTCATCTCAAGGTACTAATATGACTCATTTTCATAGTATTATTTGTGAGGGGGAAGTTTGAGAATTATTTGTGAGGGGAAATTTCTGTCACATTACATGAGTCAATTAAGTCTTGGAAGGCATGTTATGAAGAATTTCCAGTCATACTGTAGCATTGTCACAACCCTGAACTATAGATCTAGCATTTGTCTGCAACCAGTCTCAACAATTCTTCAAAATGTATGGCAACCAAACAGCAGGATGCAACATTTAAATTCAACAAGTCTTCTAATTCCCTTCTACTGCTACCTTTAAGGCTGTGAAGCAGTCACAAGACTAGATAAACATTAGAGATGCTCATAAGGACTCTTGGACTACTTTGTGCTGGATGGCTTTGATTTCAAAATTGTGACTCAGATTTGGAGTATTTTTAATTTAGATTCTATTTTAGATGGGGAGAAACAGAAGATTGCTTTTGGATGAAAACATCCACCTTACAAAGACCCAGCCAGGGTTTGAAAACCTGACCTCTCAACAAAAAAGTTTCATTGCTTAAAGTGTCACTACCATTATTCACTTGGCCATAGCACTGGTCAAAACATACTTTTCGTACATGCAGTGTTTGTTGATTCGTGTGTTTCTGAAAGGCTATGCCTCATTGTCCTTTTTCATTCATGAGAATCTATGGTAAAGAATCTATGGGTACTTGGTTAAGGACATTCTTTCAGGATCACAGGTACTGTACAAATTGTCTTGGAGGTCTGGTCACATAAAACATCAACCCAGACTACTGTACATAATGTAAAAGAAATTGGAAGCATGAAATTGCCACAGACAACAACTCAGCTAAAAGCCCACCAAAAACTGACCAATTATATTATTTTGCACAATATATAATTTCTATGCATACATGACTTGTGACTCGTATTTTTTCCTGAAATAGAAGGGGAACTGCAAAAGTTCAGTGCCACTCACAAATGACCTTTGCAGAACAAAGGTAACTTTATGACTCCCTTCACGCCATAACATGACAAACCACTACATCCTGCTGAGAAAACTTCACCTACTGTACACGAGGTCACTCATGTTGAATTTTTCTGTTTTGTCTGTTTCACTTCAGAAACTCTTTGTTTTGTACTATGAACATATATCTTAATGTTTTCATTGTGGCAATAAGCTCACAACAGCTTGCAATTGGCCCTTAGCATTACTTTTTTTAAAAAAAATCTTACCTTAATTTTGACTGAATACTCCATGACTGCATAGGGCATGAAATGCCTGACTGAACAGGCTTAAAGCATCCTTACATTCTTTTGTGCTGCATAATATTTTGTCAGGGAGTTTACAAATCTATACTGAACATGAAATGTTTCACAAGAGCGGACAGAAAGCCTGATCATGTACCTTCACTTCTTTGATGGGGGTATATAAAGTTACTTGTATTTTAAGAAAAGTCTTGATAGAAGGTTCTCTTTCCTAAAATTGATTATTGAGAAGGAATCTTGGACCCCTGTATGTCATGTCATGGGTGGACTTGTTTTTTGCAAGAGCAGCTGCAACACAAGATTTTGGCTCCAACAACTCCCTGTTTCATGTTGTTTACTGTGCACTACTGACATTGTCCTTGATCAACCATATCTAAAATGGTCCTTTGAGAGGTGTGAAGGAACAGTGTCTGTTTCCCAGGCAATTGACCACACAGAAGCAGCTGTTATTGGCGTTTGGTGATTAGTGTTAAAGAATACTGTACAATTGTACACGATTTTTGGGTTGTATTGAGGCTCCCTTGATTCCTGCATATATGAAAATCAAAAACTCAGTACAACAATAAAAAGACCAGGTGACAGGCCTACATACGTATAGTACACTGCATTTGTGTCCTGTGCAAAAATTTCTAGGAAGGCCTGGTAGCACCTCCCTAGTGATAGGAGTATAGGCATTGTGAAGCCTCTGGTGACTTTTAAAGCTAAGGTCTCCCTAAAGTTTTTGCCTTGTTAGTCAAAGTGACTTTGTACTTTTCCCTTCCAGAAAACCAAATGTTCCTGATACACTTGCAACTCCTGGGAGCAACATGTAAACAGTACAGCCTGCAGGTTAACATGATGCATGGCCATGTGGTATTTACGTTTCTCAGCTCATATACTACTTTTCTTCATTATGTATTCATAAACTACTCAATGACAGTTTCCTCAGATGATCATGACCAAAACACAAATTAAAACCTCCCGTGCCATGTCAGTAACACCCACAACAATGGCAAACAGTTATTGTTGTTCTAGCAGTGAGATCTTCTAAAAATGTCAGTCTTCATCTCAAGCTTTGTTTAAATTAATGATAACCTGAAAGTGGAATGAACTTCTTTACTAGTTACTATTTAGAAACTAAAAAGGTTTTAATTCATTCAAACCAGACACAGAAGTGAAAGCAAATTTGTTGAATCCACTGAAGTATCTCCGTAGTCTTGTATCAAGCAGATTTGCACTTATTGATTTGGGCTTATCTCAACACCTGACCAGAAATGCAGTAGTTACCATATTTTCTTTGGAGCTATAAATCCTATGGAATTTCCGAAATTGTCACAAACAGGCACAAACTTCGTTCTTTAAATTGCATCCTACAATGTTTAAATAAAGTTGTATCCATTTGAAAATTTTAAGTGATGTAAAAACAACAGGCATTTTAACAAGCCCAAATCTTCCATAGATATGAAGAAAGTTTCTTAAATTTTCTTAGAGTAATTAGGTAATCCTATGAACTACCTTAGGCTGCAGTACATAATGCCATTGAAAAGAATGCAAGTTGGAATCACGTTTCCATTTAGAGTTTATACCACTATTAATTGACTCCCAAATTATTGAATCTCCCAAGCTAACAGTAGCAAATGATTTATTCCAATTCTGAATCCCATTTAAACTTCCAAGCTACACATGTGCCTCAAAGCAACACTTGATGCACAAAGGCAGTTGCCCCAACCTTATCTCAAAACATCTGGAAATCTTTCAAAACTCCCCTTATCTCCCTTACAAATATTTTCTTATGACATTTTCAACACTCATATTATGCCCTAAGATTCCATGTTTGTGTTAAAATATTGAGCTGGAAATCATGCAATGTAAAGTTGTAATCCATTAGCCCCTGCTGGTTTTTTCAATATTCACAGTAACACAATTTCATAAAAGAATCGCCTCAAGGCCAATACCCACATTCCCATAATAACAAGTATATCCATGTTTCAACAGAATTTTGTCCAACAAGTATACAGGCAACAAACTGAAGGTGACTACTGCCCATCAAGCCTCTCTTCACATTCCATCATGCAATTATGAGGAAGATCAAGGCACCATTTTACCAGTGCATGGGCAGTACAGTAGCCTTTACTTCATGGTACTGTAAGTGTATGTTGGATAGCCAGCTTAAATGACCTTAAGCATATGACGTCACAGAACAGAAAGTGCACCTGCTCCCTCTCCTCCCTCCTCCCCCGATGGAGGTACGCATGTATTCCCCCCCCCCCCCCCCCCCCCCCCGTCGATGGAGGCAAGCACGTATCATTGTAACTTCAACTAAATGCAGACAGCTGATTTGTGTACTGGTGGGATACCCGCATAGTCTTCTATGTGCACGTGCAAAGTCTACATTGAGCGTGCAATTTTCATGGTTTTGCCTCCAAAATTTTTACACCTACATGTTGACAAGGGCTCCAAAACACTGTATGCTTCTGGAGAAACATAATTACATAATATTAATATCAGCAAGACATCTATATTCTGAGCTATACCAGCTTTTCAGAAGACTGGTTATTATTTACAGTTCTGCTGCCAAAGCCCATACTGTTGGTTGAACTTTGCCAAGATGCCAAATTTTTTCAAACACACGTATCAGTACACAAAAGCCAAATACAGTATGTAACCATGGAAACCAGCTTTGCATTTTCAAACATTAGTTAAATTTAATCAATGCCTGAAATCTTATTTCAATCTGCAAGTACCTTTAAAGATGCCACAGAATGTTTACAGTATTTTCTGGAATATAGAATAAACAAACAGCAACTGAGTGATTAATTGACAAGTTCTTTTTTTCAGAGGTAACCAGCCTGCTATTTTATGGGGACTTGATCCATCAAGTCACTTACAGTGATTTAATTTTGCCCTTAAACTGAGAACAAAGGCAGCTGTAATTTTCACACCCAATAACAGACAAAGGACACATGACCATCCCCAAACAAGAATCTCACCATCGTATTTTCAAATGTAGCACTGGCCTTGGAATGGACCTGTCTTACTCTCATGTAACTATACTCCCATCTCCTTGCCATCAAAATGCCCACATAATTTGGTCCCAGTAGGCAAGGTACCATTCTTTAAATTTGGCAAAACCATCACTTAAAACCAGGTCACCAATGTGTAATGACTCTACAAGGCTGCCACTGCCTAGACCATAAAGTTGAAGGAAAGAGACATGAATTTTAAGAAAAAGTTTTCAGGTGTCAAAATAAATTAATCTGGACAATATCTACTATGTCTTCACTGGCATGACAGAACCATCAGGCATGAAGACAGAAGATCCCTCCTGAATATTCATAGGAAGCTTTTCTGTTCCAATCACTGGCTTATCTGACACTACCATTTTGAAATGTTCAAGACAGTACCCTCAGGTGATTTTATAGCCACTCAATCAGGAATGGAGACAACAGGAGACATGAATATTCATAGAAAGCATTCTGGTCCCACCATAGGTAATTTAACCTTGACACTACCCTAAATGAAGTGGTCAACACAGTGCTTTTAGTTGCAAATCCAACCCTTTGGGATGTGACTGAAGACAGAAGAGAGACCTTCACTATGACAAGTCACACATCGTTACAGGCAGGGTATGCAAAATACTGATAAGGTTGAAAGCCATAAGAAGTATTGAGTGCCGCACAACATGAGCAGGAATTATGATTCTTGGAATCATCTGTTCATGAACACTGAGAACTCAGCATTTCATTTATTTCCCAAGGACTCAAAAGAATACCACACAAATTCCACTGGTAGAAATCTCACTCCAAAACTGTTTGGACATTTGTTCAATCAACAAGCATTCAGCAAATTATACTTTAAGGTGTTCTAGTGTGTCGACAACTTGACCAGTCTCAAACTTACTTTTGGACTTCACTTAAACTTGATACCCTTACATACTTCCACATGACTGATTGATGCACATTGTAAAAGGCAGGTAAGCCATCTTTAACAGACTATACAAACCTTATGTGACCCTTGATCCCTGTGATACCTAAATCATGTATAAAGGCACCCTGCAGAGCGGACTCTTGTTTGCTCAGCTCCTCAGCTTCCCAAACCACCGTCCGCCAAAGCGATGAGGACTGCATCCAATTTTAGATGCAAGCTTCATTACCATAATATGACTTATTCATTACTCTCTCATTATTCATGCTATTGTTTTTGAGTGAGTGTGTTTACTCCTGTAGTCGTAAACTGAAAGCCTAGACTGAAACCTGAGACGAAGTCCTATCATTACTGTACTGCATAACCACGCATGACCACCTGTGCAGTGGGCACTACCAGGGAGTGGCTATTACAATGACATACTAACTCTGTGGGTGGCATAGGCTACTGCAAGATTTAAACAGGACCAGATGTTGCCTTCTTGTAAATATTCACTAACATTCAACCAGTCCTGAGGCCACATATTTCTATGAATATCCAAAAGAATTTGTTCGGAGTTCACTTTGGCAGGCGGTGGGGATATGACTAAACAAGGAATATGCCGTACAGCCTGCTACGTAGGCACGTATAAAGGGGGCTCATTCTGATCACATGCATACCAGGGAGCTACTACACTGTGGGCCTGCAGCAGAGATTGAGAACAGTTGCAAGCCCACAGTGTAGTAGCTCCCTGGTTCTCTGAATTGACTTAGTGCTTCTAAATCTTGTCTTTTGTAACAAAGCATGTTATACTACTTTACCCCTGTATGAGGTCTTCACATAATACCCATAGATGCCTCTGTAATAGGACTTTATACCTACTGATGCCTAAGTGCCAGGTATTTATACTATATACTGTACTCTCAGATACCCCTTGCAGTCTACACATAATACCCCAGATACCCCTGTATGCAGTCTTTATACACCCACAGATGCTGCTAGATGACTTCTTTACATCATACCCACACCCTTAGCAAAAGTCTTTACACATATATCCACAGATGCCTCTGTACAAGGTCTTTATACATTATACTTTCAGAATCTTTTGTACAAGTTCCTTACATACTACCCACAGAAGCCGTTGTACAATACCAGTTCTTTACATTATATCCACAGATGCCTCTGTATGAAGTCTTTTCACTATAACCAGAGATGCATCTGTGCAGGGTCTTTATGCTAAACCTCCAGATGCTCCTGTACAAGGTTTTTGTCACATATCCACAGATGCCCCTGTACAAGGTCTTTTCACTCCACCAACAGATGCATCTTTACAAGGTCTTTATGCTATACCTCCAGATGCCCCTGCACAAGGTCTTTTCACTATACCCACAGATGAAACTGACTCACACAAGAAAATTTTCATCCCATTTATAGGGCTTTCTGATAAAAAGTTTAATGCCAAGTGCTGCATGTTCCTACATTTGATAAGCAAGCATACAAACACTGAATGAAAGGTACCTTATGAGTTCTAATAGTAACTCTCACAAATTTCAAGCTTGACACAGTCCAGATTGCGACAAAGACTGTGCTCATAGTTTGTGGTATATGATGCAAGTCAAGCCTTACATTCAGGCAGCTTCAACTAGGAGCCAAATCAATTTACAATTCTCCATCCTGGTATTGTAGTTTTCAGCAATCCAGATGGGCCATTTTTTCATGACTATGAGCCTTCCATTGAATGTGCAAATCATACATATTTAGCATGACAGCAAATGCAACATCAAGGCTCCAGGAATCCCCTGGTATTACAAGTTACAATATAGCCCTACATGCAAACATGTGGAATCAGCCCATGAACTTATGTCAGGGTTTTGTGCACGACAAAAATGCTTAGTCTCAGAGACACTGACTGTGATGCAGTATTCATTGACAGAAGTCAGCTCCAATTAATCTCTACCAGCACTCTCAACTCACATCACAATTTCCAAAATTTTTAATCTGCACTTCTCAGTCACCATGACCAGTACTTAACCATTTTGCATGCATTAGCTACGAAGACAAAATTCTTCCAGTTATATTGGCAGTAAGGACTTTTGTAAACTGCAACCAGCATTCACCTTTTCCAACCTCAATACCAGGTAAACCATTCATCAAATCACCATGGAAACTACACTCCTTCACACTCCTTAGAGTAACCTCTAGATGAAGTCAAATATGCCATCCATGTTATCTACACAGAGTAGCAGGAAAGTGCAATTCTGAAATAACTTGATATAAAGGCATTGCAAAGTTCTCCTCGAGGCACAAAGGTCAAGTACAAGGGGTCACTTGATACATAATAGATGAATATAACTGTGATTTAGCTTTGTAAATAGGCTTTCAGATCAGTAAATTTGTGCATTAACAAATGACCCATACAGAGTGAAAATAAAGGCAACACCCTTTAATAGTGGATGGCAAACCAATGCAATTTTGCAAAGTTTGATGGGGTACAGGAAAATTTGTTGATGTATCCACCTAATAAAGGGAAAGAGAGGGCATTGTGTGGTTATCATTGACAGATAGTTTCACAGATCTATCCACATATTAATAGGGGGCAAACTTTTAGTGACTAGGCCTTTAGAAAGTACTCAAACTTGTACACATTTGCTTTGAATAGTACTCATGAAATTGAATATATATATATATATATATATATATATATATATATATATATATATATATATATATATATATATATATATATATATATATATATATATATATATATATATATATATATATATATATATATATATATATATATATATATATATATATATATATATATATATATATATATATATATATATATATATATATATATATATATATATATATATATATATATATATATGTATTGTGCTCACTGACTTTCAAAGTAGCACACTGGTGCTAATGAAAAAGATTGTGTTTACATGGAAAGGACAGGCACTTGTACTCACTCTCAAGAGACATTAATTGCACTTCTACTTCTCTGCCTTGATTGTAAGGAAGTTTTGATGGTTGACCATTGGTCAACCTGTCTGCCATTTATGTTGTCCTAAAAAAAAAAATTCCCCAAAAGGAAATTTGAAATCATTGCCCTTGGCCCCAATGTTTTCTTCTTCCAAGACATCTGATTGTCAGTTTATAGACAACCAACTTGTTACTCCTGGTTGTCTTTAACAATACTGTGGTCATCAGGGGCAACTGGACAGTTCTGTTAAAATCAAGCCCTGACTCCTCCTCAGTATTCACAGACACTGTACTCTGTACTATGTCTCTCACATATTTTACTCAGCTTATGGACTGTGAGCAGCAGCTGCTTGAATTTTTTCAAACTTGAACACAAAAGGTTCAACCTCCTAATCCAAACATAATTTTAGTTAACTATACATCCCAAAGACTTAACCTCTGTGGATACACCTCCTAACAAGATCAAGGTACATTAAAGGTAGCTCAAGCCACCCCACCCCACTCAACATGGGTGAGGGGTGAAATGAACCTCCCCCCTCCCCATGTTTTTATTTCAGAACTGTTCATTTTATTGAAATTCTTTCTATGAGACATCTCATCCTACCATGAGACAATTCAAATAGCACCTTACCAACAAGCAAGCAGATGATGACAAATCCAACTTAGCATATACTGAGAGTAACAAATTGCTTTGGTTGTGGTAGAAAATCCTACATTAAAAAAGAAAAATGTTTTTCTTTCAAAATCTTGATGGCTGTCAACCTAATTTGAATCAGAGTACTTCAGAGCTACTTCATGTATGGTTCTTTTCAATCATATGTTATTTTGTGATTGAATGGTTTTGTTAAATTTATGGAAGATAACTTCTTGGTTTGCCTTTCATGTACAATATTCATAACTAAGAAATTAAAATGATTATATTGCTGAAATGTTTTAGAATAAACTTGCTAAATACCCTTTTTCTGGTGGCAATGCACTTTGCCCTTTTATATCAAACCAAAGGTTATCCTCTATGGATCTGGTAATTTCTACATGTTTTTTTACTGATGGGGTGGAGGGAGAGGGGACTTGGTGGGCATAGAGAGCCACAAAGTGTCTTTCACTTTACAGTTCCCAACTGTTACAACATATACTACCAAGATAAATTATACAAGTCAAAAGTGCTTCACTCTTGAACTCTTGATTTTGAATGACAAAGCTGGATCAAGTCAAAACTATGAATGGGTAACACAACACATTTTATTACATTTTATCAGTCAGGTTTCTCAAATCCAGCCATACGGCAGCTTTCACGCATGAATCAGTGCTTCTCCACTGTAACATCCATTGGCACTTTGACAATATTACACTATGCTAATACAGTAAGTCCCCCCCCCCCCCTCCCCATTTTGTGTTCCCTGTTAACAGTCCTTTATTACCAAGAAAATCTGTGTTCATTACTGGTGTCAGCCAGTTTTTCCTCATATTTGTCTGGTACCTTCATCTGTTAAAATTGACCTCAAAATGGCGACACTGATCGAACGATATCTTTAGGCCTTTACTTACGTACTTCATTGTCTGACGGTAAGAACCAATACTCTACCTCATGTAAAGAAAATGAGACTTCATGGTAGTGCACAATAACCTGTACGTATGCTCATTACTAAAGTGTCAGTACTGGATCAATATCAGCTGATATTCAGAATTAAAATACCTGATAATGGTAGTATCAGTTTTTGGTATATAGATGCAACATAGACCGCATCTGATAGGGGCCACAGCAGTTATGCTACAAACTGTTGAATTGTGCCAAGCATCTTATCTTCTGTAAATATTTAGAGGGCATATCATAACCCCAGATAAAGTCATACAAAATAGAATGACAGCAACACTTCTTGCACATCCCACCCCCCTCCCAAAAGGGGAAAAACAAAAAACATTCAAAGTTTTCACCAAGAAAACTGTCCAACAATTGGGCTGGTAACAGAACTTAGCATACTGTGTGCAAATCAAGGGTTAAAAGGTCAAGGGATTATTTCCTCACAATAGAGTGTGCACCTGTCCAATCTTGATACCAAATCTCAGCACAGTACTGTAGCTTTGTTGCATGGCACCTTAACACAATGGAATGTAAAATGTGTATGCAGTGTTAACTGGGTAGTCAAAACACAATTCATGTGCCACTGTAAGGCATAATTTTCTGTTCTTGTATTTTTTCTTTGTTTTTTTTTTTTTTTTTTTTGGGGGGGGGGGGGGTGTGTGTTTTAAAATTGTATATCCACAGCTGACTGATAAACATCTACAGTACCAGAAAGCAACAGTACTATAAACATACAGAAATTACATCCTTTGCAGGTTAACAGAAAATACTCCATGCCAAAAGGGCAGCAAAAATCACCTGCTGAGAAACCAGACAACCCACTCCCTTAGTCTTTGTTCAACATTTTAAGTTAACAATTAGTTAACAAAAAAAAAACTTGAGGGGTAATTCCACCGTGACTCACGTTACATTTTGGCATATTTTCTGCATACATTTCAACATAAATGTTAAAGTAAAACATTTAATCATCCCATTTTATTTGTGTTGGAACATGTTGGTATAAAGTATAAAATAGTACCAAGAAATAATTATTTCACTTCATCAGTGTGTTTTAATTAGCACTTATTACAGCGTGACTCACGTTACATAAAAAGGACACCAAAAAAAAGTACCTTTTTTCATTTTGAATTTCTCCTCAAACTATAGCCAGCAGCAAATAATCAGTATTATCAGTAATCTGCTTACTCTTTGCTATTTCAAAAAACATGAAAAAATTTTTATAAATTTCATTACATATAATTAAAATGTTAATTAAGTAGTGTGACTCACGTTACCGTGACTCACGTTACACTTTGTCCATACTATTAACTTTATGCATAGTCAAAGTCACACATTCTCACTGAAGTGTGGGAACTATCGCCCTTATCAGTCTGAATATAGCAAACACTTATTTACAGGCCTAGGATACATCTATTCTAAAATTTGCCCCAATTTTAAATTGAAATAGTACATTTTTCACCACAGATAAGTAAGAGGCCCTTTGCAGAATCTTCTGAGAGCATAGTACTACAGCAATGCAATGTACTGTACTACAAAATGTGCACAATTGCTGAGTTTTAATGTACTTTTTAAACCTTGCACTTTTTATAGGTTTTATGCAGTATCACAGTTTGCATAGTACTATACTAAACTTCACAATATTTCCTCAAGCCATGTTACAGTATGATGCTCTGAAATGTTCATGTTACCTTCAGTTCTGACAGTTATTATGTACATTTTTTAACAACCATAGGACCTCCTTTTTGTGTTGCAACTGCAACTTTTGTGACCTGGTAAGAGACTATTATGTTATGTTGTTTAATGCCCACTACACTGCTGTACTGTACTTCAAGTTAACCAAAGAAGTCGCTGAATTTTATTAATGGCCCTACATTGGCTGCTTATGTTCCCAAGCTACTTTGCATTTTAATACAGGTATTGTACTGTATAGCCACTGCCACTCTTAAACTTGTAAAGCAGAGTACCTGTTCCCAATAACTGTTCATGAAGCAAGGCATTGTATTTAAATTCCCCACACAATTTTACAGTAATTTGTACTTGCTGGTCACGGCATCCAGTTTCTTCTTAACTGTTGTGTTACAGAACCTCCTAGAAAAGTGAAGTTATTACGTTATTTTGCCCTCATACTCTATTTTGCTGTAGCACTGTCAAGAGTGGGTAAACTGCTGTCATATTTCCTTAAAAGAGAAGATCATGCTTGGAAAAGTTTGTTTTCCTCAGGTACACTGCCAAGTAGAGTACCTCAGAAGGAGAGGGGGAGGCACAGATGTGAATTTATAAGGGCCAAACTGTTATTACTGACATCAAAGTCATTTAATTTTCACAACTTTCATTATGCTGGACCCTGTATCAGCAACATCATTAACAGCACCACTAATGCTTAATGTACATGTGCAGTACCAGTACTCAAGTTATTTCATTATTCTCAGGAAGAAGTTCAAGAGTTCTACTGTTAAAGTGAGTAAACTGGTTCTAACAGTACACTGAGATGTGTCCTGGATTGCAACCCCTTTGTTTCTTCAGTTCAACCAGAACAAATAGGGACATAGCTATAACCCACTACAGTGCACTTTCATTGTTGAGTTCAGGTTTTTATGGAGGGGTAATGTAAAATGGCCAATGATCACCTTTTCACACAAGTTTCCATGTTTTTTGCAAACTATTGTTCTAATCACAAATTAGAGGACATAATATTGGATCAGGCAATTAACTGAAGACCTGTAAAATGTGATATGGAAAGAAATTTTGTGGAAACTTGTGAAAATGCATCAATTACTGCGTTTGAAAACAGTGTGACTCACGTTACATCACCGCTAATCTGTGACTCACGTTACATTGTGACTCACGTTACCATTTTCAATGTTCTATAACAAAAAACATAAACACCAGAGATGGATAATGTCCATGTTATTTTGTTGGGCATCAACCCTAGAAGGAAAATAATAATTGCCACTTTTAGATTCTCGGTAGTTTTAACAGGAAAAAAAAATTGTGAAAATTTGTGACTCATGTTACATTGAAATACAGCACAATTTTAAATGACATTCAAAAATGAATGAAGAGTTCATGAGTAAATTTTAACTGCTAAAATGCATTAACCAATGTGTCAAGTCATAGAAGGAAAGAAGACAAACTGTAACCACAAAGGAAGCTGGAGGTAATTAACAGTTAATTACTGACACAATAAATCGTCAAATTTTTCCTAATTTGGCATGCAATACTAATTTCTCATTCTGCCACATTTTTTTCAACTAAACATTAAAATTTTCACATGTTTTTTACAATATAGCATGTTTCCTCCAATGATAACCCACAATTTCATCAAAGTTGACACTTTTAAAATTTTTTGGTTTGTCCCTATTTTCATGGAAATACCCTGAGCACTGAATTAAAATGTCTCCCCCAAGAAAACCAAACCACTTTTAAATGTGCAGTTTATGCATTAACTACTGTACATTGTGGCTGAAGTAGGGTTTATACACTGGACAATACACACACTGCATTTAACTAATTCTGCTACTGTCATGTATATTGTACTTAAGTACAAAGCACTGCACATGGATGATGGGCAGTCTTGCACTTCACCAATCACCACCCAGAACTTACCATGGTCAATGTGTAAACTTAAAATCACATATGACTTACAACAGCTCTTCACTTTAACAACCCCTACTGAGCCCACCTACCATAGCAAATTTTAGGAACAACTGCATGCAGTTGATATTAAGTCCTGTGAACTAATTGATAACAATTACTGTTGTCAAATAACTACAGTACATATTGATAACTGTACACTTGTTGATGAGACTGGACATTAATATGTTTTACTGGTGAATATGTGGGGTGATAAATGAAATCACTTTGCTTGAAATATGTCCTAGAAAAACTTTGTCTTTGAAAATGTAGTTTTTAATGGCACTAGTTGTTCGTCTAACCCAAATTTTACATAACACAACTCTAACACAAAAAATTCCAAATCACAATGGATATGCTAAACTTTTAGCGTGGGTGCAAAATCATGTATACCTAGTACAAGTGCATTGTCTCTAGACTGCTATTATGACTCTTCAGTCTCATGCAGCTGTTTTGCGAATATGTGTTTGTTACTGCTTTGCTCACTGTTATTTCTAGCCATCCCATTGGTCTCCCCCATTACCATTACATGTCCCCTTTGTCTCTGCCATTCTCCTTTAATATATTCTTTATAGTACATAGCACCAATTTTTACATAAATCATCAGCCTATACAATTTTCCCTCTACATATGGCAACCAAATGACAGAGGCTGTGCAAGATGGGCATGCTTTTTCACTTCTTCAAAGTCACTTCCCTGACATTTCAGCATTAAGGTCACCCTTCACTTCACCTTTACATTCTGCACATTTGATGGACAATAACGATCTTAAAAGCTGCATCCACTTCTTGAGTACAGTAAGACTTTCTGGGCAATAATGACAATCTCAGCATAAAATTACAGCTCAGCACCACTGGTTTAGTAATGAGTACTGGGGCTTGTCACTAGGGCTGTGACCATGTAGCACTAAACGATCGCATGTGGAATAAACGTTTAGTACAAGCTACTAAGCGATTTATCGCAAAACCTGTTTTTCCTTCCATTTTCTATCCATCTGAATACTCTGTAAATGCAGAGTGCATAATATTGGCCCCTTCATATAGTATGTGGTATGTCAACATGTTGTGGTTACTGTTTCGACTACGAACAAGCCTTTACAGAAATCATGTTTGGGTTTCAAAGGGATAACCAATTCATTTTGAATAGGCCTATTGATCAAGTCAATCACAACACACCCAGTCTTTCTGTTGTAATAAGGTAATCGCGATTAATCCCTAAACATTTGCAAATTTTTACGCTTACACCCTTACTTAGTTTGCTACACGTTCACAGTCCTCCTTGTGAATATGGCACTTTTTACAAGACCAATACAAAATTAAATCAATGTCAAATTTTCAAAACCTTTGAGTGCAAGTACACATGAGTACAAAAGAATACTCAGAGTACAATACTTTAATAATGAGCACAGGTAAATGGCTGTGTATGCCAATGTACTTTAAAAGTGTTCTAAAATTTAACTTTTGGTCTTATCAATTCAGTTATACATAATTTCCACAACACAGCAACACAGCCTCCAGTGCCATTTTTCCTGAATTGTAAGCATTCCTTCAGTTTTTCCAGGCATGTGCAAACCCTGCCACCTTTACAATGCTACATATACAGTATGTAAGATAGAGAAATGTGTCACATAGCAATACTGGTAGTAGTACTATATGTATTTTGGAAGAGAAAATTCAAATTATTTTCTATTTATGGAGATGTACTGTAGCAAGGATGCTAGGTCACTAGGAGCATTTGAAAGTTTAAGTTTTCCAATATGACAGCTACTATTTTTTTAATAAACATTTCCATGTGTACAGGATTATAAAGGTAACTGGTATGAGGTACAGTATGATCACTTCTGAACCATGGGACCTTTTGGGAGTGAAGGTGTGTACATTTATAACATTCTCATCATGGCTGATTAACGGAAATGAGCACTATTAATCTCAAATTTAGACTTTTCATTTTCAGTAATTTAAAGCCCTGCTTTTACCTAGCTAGCATTCAGACCTTTGACCTCTCAATTGTAAAGGCTTCCTTGCTTTACATGGGAGTCTTTATCCAACTTACCAATATACAGTAACTGTAGCTTTGAAATTTGTCACTAAGGCTAAAATCTACTGTACATTACCACAGGACACCTTCAATGTGGTGACCAACACATGCTCTCTTCACAGCATTACAATACAAACTGTATAACACGTATATTTCAACCAGGGTTTACACTGACAAAATTCCATGACTTTTCCCTAACTTTTCATGAACAGTTCAGGTTTTCCATGACCACTGCTCAAACTGATTTTTACGTTCAAGGCAAATTTTTCCTGACAAGTCTTAATACTGTTAATTATAGTAGGCATGTACATTATCCACAATATCGCATCCACCTCCCCTTACAGCCATTCAGTCCACTCCTTTTATAGCAATGTCTCCAAACCTTTTAAAACAATAATCTAGGCCTCAGTTTCACACAGGGATCACCATAAAGTATGTATCATTACTAGAGCCAATGATTTTCTGCATCACATATCACAAAATTCCATTTTTACTTTGCAAATTTTGCAAAATTCCATTTCAAGTCTAACCTCTTTCTGTGATTGTCTGATTTTGGAGTAATTATGTTGAAACAAGTCCTAAACTTGTCTGGTTAGGATCCTGAAGGCAGCAAACACTTGTAACACACAAGGGACCTTGTATAACACACTACAGTATAGGCAAACTGGAGCCTATACCGACAAAATTTTGATGATTTTCATAAATGTCGTACTTGTTTTCTGATCATAACTTCAAGGTGTTTTGATGATTTTAAGGTGAATTTGCCACCATTTAAGATGGTAAAATGTCTGTGTATGCCTTTGGTATATGCAGGCATTCATCTGACATAGTTTTGAAGAAAAATAACTCAGTTTTTTGTTAAAAATTTACACATATTTTGAGCCTGATAATTTTGCTTAATTCTGTGAAATTCCCTGCAGAAAAGTAAATTCTGATTTTCCGCGTTTTTCCACGATCGTGGAAGATCATTGGCACGACATCACATGTGTACTATGTAAGATTCCATGACTTTTTCCTCGCAATATCAATTTTCCATGATTTCTTACATCACAAAACTTCATTACTTTCCATGATTGATTAAATCTTCAGGCTTTTCCCAAGACTGTGCAAACCCTGTCCAATGTTTTGATCCTACTCCATTTTATCTACTACCTTCACAATTTTCAGACAAAATAACCAGACAAGCTATGAAATTGTGGATCTGCTATAATGTAAACCTGCAGCTGTTTAATGTAACCGGATGAATTCCCCTCCATACGATTCTCACCCCAAGTTTCTCCCAGGCAACTAGACTTGTAAATTCCCACATACTGTCGGGGGAGGGGAAGACTGTCTCGGGGAGGGGGAGGGGGGGGGAGGGTCTGGGAACCTTAAATGTTATAACTGTCACATTCAAGCATGATATCTTTAGCTTTTTTTCAGCAATTATTTTACCACATGCTAGCTTGGCATTGTTCTCCCTATAAATGAATTCTTTAACTTCCCTCAAGATATTCTGTCATTACTGGGAGTTGGTGGTCATTCTTAAGAACAAAGCCTACTTGCTGTTTTCAGCAGACTAACTGATAATAGCACTATTTCTGCTGAAGTACCCCTTTTAGCATACTAAATTACTAATACTACATAAATTTTTACTGTTCACCAAGTGGTATGGTATTTACTTCCTGAGTTGACAGTCTTTAGGAACACACAAAGCCTTATACCACCCAACAAACTATCAGCACTAGCTGCACAACCACAATAAATGTGATATCAAACATACAAGAATCCCACAATGCACTGCATTCCTCTACTGAAATCAGGAAGTATTACTTCATGAGTTGGCAAACATGAATATTAGGAACAATGCCTGTAGACTACTCAGCAGGCTAGCAGCACCACTGCAACTAAGTATTAATTTCATCGTTTGTAGGCTACAATACATACAATGACCTTATGTGGAGAGAAAATGCCATTGGCTTCAGAGGTGGCAGTCATCATCAGTGTATAAATTTTGGAAGCATGCTACTCAGCAAGCAAACATTATAAGCACTTACTGTACTGGATCAAAAATTCCCAACCTTGAGTTTCCCAGGTTACATATGTCAGTAACCATGCAAGGATCAAAAATACAACTGGCTCCATACTTTGGCAATATGTTTAGAAAACCACAACCAGAAGACTGCTCAGCAGGATAATGGTACTTCGTGCAATACTGGATAAATATTTTAGAGATTCCAATAATACAGTGTCACCCATCCTACGTAGGTCACAAAATGCCAAAATTAGGAAACGCATAAACAAACTGGAGGTGAAGAAGAAAACTAATGAGAGGGATGGGGGTAAGGTTAATGCAAAGGCTGAAAGCAGGATGAGGTATGGTTGGTTGGAAATGGGGAACTTGAAGAAGCTTTAACACAGGTCCAAACCTTCTACAGATAGTTATGCTTATATTATAACACCTGAAGACTGAAAATCATTCAAAAACTCACTTTTGTTCCATTTTGGACATTCACGACTTCTCTATTAATAGTGTTGGACTGGCTATCATTACATTCATTATGAGCATCAGCCACATTCCTGAAATTTATCTCATATTGGTATGCATAAAATCAGCACAGCACTATGCTCTATAGACTATACTGTAGCTAATACAAAACCTGCTCAGTGAACCAGATATTACCCAAAACCATTCTGCACTTGTCTGCATACTGTATCCTCTTTGTTCATCTTGCCACATATTGGCATCTTAAGGTCAAATGCTGATTCACTAGCCACAATGAAAAGTCACTCTTATGCAATACTGTGAAATGTTGAAAGGTCGTGCAGAGTCCTACGCCATGTAGGAACCTCAACACTGAGAATGGAGACCTGACAAAACATATGTTCACCATGCCCCATGCCATGCTGAAATGGCCATGACAGCCATATCATTACCTTTACCAAATGCCTAACAAGAAACTCAGTGGCTACCAGACTAAGCGCACTAGGGATTCTTGAGTATTCCTGGCCAAGGGACACCTTTGAATTTTAAATTTAAATTTTAATGCAGTAGTCAATTTTTCCCTAACCAGCTTGTTTCATTCATAAAATTTTGGTCCCCTCAAATCTTCCCTAAGATGTTTCTGTCCATGTCACAGGCCGTATATTACCCACCAGCTCCGCTGGAGGACCTATTAGGGGTTATACTATGATCTCTCTGCTACAGAACTGATATGTCATCCTGGAGAGGCCCATAAATGCATGTAATATTTATATGTTAAACTTTACTGCAATTTCAAGAGGGTTGCAAAGAAAAATTATCTAGTCCAGTGGTGGATCAATACACAGTATGTGAGTATAGCGTTAACTGTGATTAAAACCACATTCATGATTAAAGACATTTAACGTTTAAAATTATCCACGTTCTACACTTTTGATACATTTCCAGAGAAAAGTACCATACCAATATGTTCACTTCCTCAATGTTATTTATGTAATTTATGTAACTCCGTACCCTGTGCATCATACACTGCTTTAGAACCCCAGGTAAATGATACAGAAGTCTATAGCTGAACTGGCTAGTCTAATTATCTAAATAGCTTTTAAAATACAGCAATACACTATACAGTCTCTGCCCTGTATTTGTGTAGAAACATCACTGCACTACAGAGAATACATGATTAATGTAACCAAGGATTTGACAGACAGGCAACCATTTCAGCTGTAACTGTAGCATGATGCTTGTTTCTCAAATTTGCCATCAGGAAAATAATGATTACTTCTGGTATTGAAGTATTACCACTGTATAGGCATTCTGCTGTTAAATCCTACCCATTTAAGATGGCTTTTCTTCAGACTTCATAAAAAAATTTAAAGTGTTAACATCGCACTGACTTGTCACTGACCCTTTACCAATGATACAGAAAGCAGTAGCACAATGTCATGAGTACAATTACAAGTGTCTCTAGCTGTAAGTATGAGTACACATCTTTATCATAGTCCAGAAAAAACATTCTCCAAATTGCATCAAAGTTCTTAAGACTAAAGGGCTGGAAATATGACATCATAAGGGCACTGCCAATTTCATAATTAGTTTTTAGCGCACATATAATCTCAATGGGCACCAAGGCCAAACAGAAAGATTTTGTGTTATTTATGTTGCCTGGCATATGTTTGTTTGTTTTTTTTTTTTTGTTAGGAAGTACACGAAGGCCAATTGGCCTTGAAAAGTATACCACTTTGAAGGACACCAAGCCCATTGCCAAAATACAAAGGCCATGGCCTTTATGACCCTTGTTTATTTCCAGCCCTAAGACTAGAGCAGCAATGCTGCTGTAGCTCACACAAATTGGTTGTGTACTGTTTTAAAGTGGTAAGTGGTAAATACACTCATAAACAAGTCATGAGGCATGAGGAATGGCAAGTCTAAATGCCTATTGGCTAGGCCTATCCTGCAATGAAAATATGTCTGCTACAGCCTATAGTAACAGGAGAAATTTCAATTCTCCTTAATACATGACATCACATATGTAAAGATAACATGTTCTTAAATGTCTTCAAGGGCAAAAAAGGTCACTCATTTGTAAATCAGTTTAAGCTTTTTAACTTGTTTCTTTCGAAAAAGGAAGGAACTTTTCCCACACATTAAATTTTGCATAACCGCAAAAGAACCAGTGCAATCAAATTTATTTGTAAGTTCTAGCCCAGGTGTTTATTCCTACCCTTGCTAGGAACTTCATACAAAAGGACTGTACCTTAACAGCTAAGGACTGTAACATTTCCACTAACTCAGCTGGCAGTGAGTTGTTATCTTAATTCACACTCAAGTGTATGTTTCCCATGCATTTGCACTGACCAGAAATATTCAAACTAAATTTGACCCCCAAGGTTCTTGATGTGCACACCATAACTGTAGACATACTGTTTGGTCTAAGGATAACTTTTGATGAGGTAGGTTCCCCAGCTTGCTTTCTGTCCCATTTAGTTTCCTAACCTGGTATAAATTAAGACATACTTCAAAGACTGGCATTTTTTATTCACGAATATGCCAAGTAGACTACAAAACTGAGAATGGACCTCAAGAACAGGGAGCTACCACTTGGACATAAGAATCTGTTACCCCACAGGAGGTTGCCCAGCAGTGTTACTCTTAGAAATTATCAAGTCAGTCAAATGCTTCCCAATATATGCAAATGTGACTCATTGCTAAATGCAGAGCATGTACCTGTATTCCTAAATTCCCATCAAACCTGTTTTTACTATTTTTCCTCCAACATCAATGCATCAAATTAGGAATCAGTTGGGTCAAAATGTCATAGCAGCTTAGCGGAAACACTGTTGCCCCGGCAGAGAAATGCCAGTAACATCCAGCCGCCAGGTGAAACTGATAGAGAAAGGAAATGTGATGTGTGCAAAAAGTGACAGTACAGGCCTGATTAAGCCTTAAAAAATACATGAAAATGGCTTAACACTAGCTTCCCTCCAAAATATCTAAAAAAAATATCTATAAATGAAAAAATATCACTATTGTGAAAAAGATGCTGCCAAAATTTTGACAAAACTCTTGAAAATTAAGACACTGAAGCTTTTTCTACAAGTTGGAGACATCTGTGTCATTCCACCACAACACCCTTCTGAATGTGGACTAATACAGGGTTAGCACCAGCTCAAAAATTTGGAGGAATTCTCCACTGAGCTAAACTTTTGAGGGGGATTTATGAATCTTAGGAGAGGGGGATTCCAGACACATCAAATCTTACAAAAAAAATTCACACATAGACTACCTGCCAGGGGTGCACCTTTACAAACCAAAAGAGATGTAACCATATCCCACCCCCACCTCTTCCTTCATTTCCAAGTTAGTGAAAGTGTGGCCTATTGATCAAAGTTAACCTAACCAACACAACCAAGCCTAGGCTATCATTAATTGCAGTCACTGATTCTACAAAAGTCCCTGTCAGGTTGTACTGATTGCATTATAAGCAACTGCAGATTTTCAGAAACAAGTACACTTCCATTTCAAATACTGTACACCAGGTCCAGAGTGTGCTAAAACAATCACCAAATAAACCTTTAGAGGCTACAGGTAACAACACACACTTTTCGGTAATTCGACTCCTTTTGCTGGTCAATGGCAAGGTTTTGGCAATTATGCAATGCTTCTAAAATTCTGAGTCTGTGGTCCCAAAAGTTCAAGCCCACGATCACTTGAAGTCCTTTCAAATTTTAATGCTACTGTACACACATTACATGTGTATGGCTGCAGTCTTAGTAGCAAGCCCTGGCATCCTTAAATTTAAAATTATTTATTTGGTATTATTTCACAAAATATGTACAAGGCATGGGTAATATACTCCAAGCCCTCAACAACATTTTCACAAGCTTTACTTCCCTAATTTTTTTGTATGATACTTTTTTCTTTACAGCTACTGGCAATAGCTCACACCCCATCCTAACGTGCTGTATATATGTGGCTATATGTCAAGTCTAGCCTAGTCTTATATATCCTTGAAAGCAGCCACATCCAAACTGTAAGGAGGGGCCATGTTGTACCACAATGGTATCGAGCTCTCAGTGCACAACCTAACTACAGTATAACGAACCAGTCAATGCACGCAAAACAAGTTTGTGGTATTTTTATATGGAAATACATCACAAGTAGTTTATAGTCAGTGCATTACTTCATTGACTAAGTGTGTGCAGTTTGGGAGCTGAAATTATTCTGTATACAAGGCAGAAAGAACAGAAATTTTGCAGGCTGGGTCCATACCAAAATCTGTGTGGGAATTCCCCTCAAGAAGTTTTCTTTGTGCAGGAAGGAACAACCTTTATGTGCAATTCCCACAATCCCACTGCTAATGCAAACCATGGACTAATAAAAAGGAGTACGCATACACAACTTTAAATGCATTCTCACAAGAACAAGAACTCCCAAACGTGCCAAGCATGTCCCATGACATATCAAAGAGCCCACACCTTAGAATACCACAAGCCTAAGACTAGGCTTTCACGATATTTTCAGAAAAGATAATTGATATTATCGGACCCCTAATAATCGAAATTCCATTATAATAGGTTTTTTCTCCACATACTTTATTTGTTAAAAGTAACCCATTGTGCCGAATGTAGCGTCACCATAGTGTGTTCTGTATACGACCTGTACATGAGTGCCAAATTGGGGCCCAGTCTAGCCTTACAAACTGTCACAAAATCTTTAGTTTTTTGGTCTAAGAGATGATTAATATGTACCTCTCTCCACAATTTTTTTCAATTATTTAACGATTACTTTGATTTTTACGATTATTTCGACTTTTTCGATTTTTCGATTTTCTTCTCATGCAATAATCATACCGAATCTAAACCGGTTGAAACCAGTATCGATATAATAATCGGTTTACCGTGAAAGCCTACCTAAGACAAACACTTTTTACTGAAAAGCTACATAGTTTCAAGACTGACCTGTCCCATAAATGAAGAACATACAAGCAACCTTTCAATAACTTCCATTTCAAGTACTGTACGCTTAAAAGAATTACAACAACTTTTCATGTATCCTTTACTGTACACACTGATGACTGACAACTGGCATGTCTGTAACAAGGACAGATATAAGGAAAACGGGCATCTTTTCTACGGTGAACCCTAAATTAACAGTAAGAGGCCCAACATATCTGGAGCTACACATTGTAAAACTGTCCATATAAAAATCTGCACTCTGATTAGCTCATTCACGGAGCATACAGTAGCAATTATACAGAACTGCCGTACGGTACTGTTCTATACTACTGTAATATGAGCTACAGTTCTTTAAAAGACCTGTTTCCAGAGTGGCTGAACAAAACACTGGAAACATTCACAATTCTAAATGACTTAGATAAAACACTTTTCTCAGTACCCAATATGCTGATAGGGCACAAGAACAAACAGGGCTAATATTGTACTGTCTATCAACTTCAACTTCCCCACAAATCCTTTTCTACAAGTTCTGGCATATTGAAAAAAGTGTATCCCGGGAAAAGAGTTCAACTCAAGTTTCCCTCAATGGACAGTGGGTAGCCACAAAGGTTTGCACACTCAAGATATTGTACTTCTGAAAATAATTCACCCTATACAAAGGGAATTTGAACACATACAGAAACTTCACGTACAAGTTACAACACTTTGTGACCAATTCTTTTCAAAGTTTAAAAAGTCGAACTCAGTTTCCTGTTAGTCAACATGTCAACTACTATACCCTAGATCAAATTTATAAAATCATTGACCACTGGCCCCATATAAGAATGCTCTGTAAATACAGTGCTCCAGTTAAGCAAAGGATAGTGGCACAAATACTATACGACGGGTTTGTTTCTTCTCAAGCTTCTAATAGCAAGGTGGCACAACACAGTTAAAAAGGGGGACAGGGTCCAGGTGACATCCCTTCGCATCATCATATCCTGTTGGCCCATGGCTTTCAGTCAAACCTATCACACGGCTCTGGAAGAAGGTCAGCAAGACCCCGACCCTAGATCAGATTTTTACACTCACTAATAAAGTGAACAAAAAGTCAATGGCCCTGTAAATGTGCAACAGATTGTATCTGCAGAAACACACTGATTATATGGGTAACGCCATGTTACGTTGCTTTAGGCGGAGGCAATGGGAAAAGGTAAGTTTGTTAAAGGTGCAAGGAAGATATTACACTGATACTGAGACAAAGATACACTGACTGATATACTTAATGTCCAAACTAAACAGAAATCTTAAACTGACAAATATCATCTCATTCACTTTCAATTAAATCCACAGGGGTCTTTACAGTTCTTTGGTAATATAGAGCACACCATTTAAAACTTGGATCCAGAAATATACAAAATTGATAAAATTAACCCCCATTTTTGAAAATCCCACAACACATCAGATAACTTGGAGGGTTCTTTTAACCCCATCCTCTCCAATGTGCAACCAATCCCCCACCTTTTCTGTGAAATGGTACATGAGAGAAAAGTCTGTACAATAAAACAGCAATCTACACTGACAGGCTACAACACATACGTTCTGCTGTGGAAGAAATGTCACACACCTAGAGGCATTATCAGGTTAAACTTACCTTTAAGATGCTTATTCTCCGATCCCTTGAGCACAGTCAACATAAAATTAAATCAAGCAAAAATAATGCAAATGTTGTAGGATGTTTTTGATCCTTATTAGTGGAAGCTTAAATTCCACAAAGTACAGACAAAAAGAGGACACAATGGAGAAAGACAACAACTCCTTTTTAGATATTTTAGTCCAATGCAGAGCACCTGATCATAATACAGACACTATGGTACTTTTAAAAGTTTTCTTATTTGAGGAACATCCTACAACATTTGCATGAAAGAAATCCCTTAGTAGCACCTCTTATCGACTTACTCTGTCGGAAAGGCAGGGTCGTACTCATCCGCCATTTTGATTGATAGATCCTTCTCAATATTATTCCAAAAGACTTGTCTCAAGCTCGGAAAGCCATGCTGGTTGAGTTGTTGGGCGGTTAGACACTATTCACATGGATCAATATAGATGCTAGAGTTGCAATGTTATCTCCCAAGTTTTGAGGAAAACTGGAACGAAAAATCCACTTGAATCAGTTCTCACAACCTCTGGAAGCTGGAATCCACTGATGGGGTCAAAGGTTGGATACAACTGAAGCTGTGTAACCAGAGACTTCTCCACAGAAGAATAAAATCCACGTAGAATACCACTGGCTTGTCTTTTTGCAAAATGAAAAGGTATGGTTGATATGTCATTTACACAATATTATACAAAACATTGCAAGATAAAATTCAGTATTTCCACGAAAATCTATTCAACTGAGCTGAACAAAGAACCTTAATTGACAGCAACATCTTAAAATTCTATTTTACGAATCTCTCTTTTTTACTTGAAGAAATAGCAGTGAAGTTCCCTCATCTTGGTTCATATCAGACACTTTACAACTACTGTACTTCAGCTCACAAATTTTGACAAAATCTTTGGAAAATAGCTGATGGATACCCAGTTATTCTTTCCAGTTTCCTCTTACTTTTTTACAAATTTTTGAAGTCAACCTCTAACTTCATTTAAGCCAATGTCAGCAAAAAGTTATCTTCCTTGAGTAACCATTCCACATATTCATCCAATAAACTTGACATGCTACCTTCATGAGGTGATGAAGCAAGCAAACAGTTGCATTAAGCCCTCAACCTCATCTCAAGGGATGAGATAATTACTAAAATCTTTGGTTTCCAAATTGTAAAACATTCTGTAATAAAGTTTACTAGACTGAGATAAAAATTTTGGCCATCACTCAGTGACACAGTGCTATGCTATCTATGCAAAACAAAATGGAAGCAGAAACCTGATGTAAATAACCTACACCTTCCTGATCAGTAGTACTCATAGGAAGTTTAATAAGTCTAACACCTTTACCTGAAGAATTTCCCGGTGACCTAATGCTTTGTTAACATGATAAAACTAGTAATTAAGACCAGATCAGGAATGAGGGGAAGGATGTTAGAATAGTAAGTACGAAGAAGATGTTACAACTTGAGCGAATTAAGCTACAGTAATGATACCAAACTACAGTAAAAGGTGGCTAGTATGTTTCATGTTTCAAAGTAACTTCACCAACAGACTGCAAATTTTATAGCATGCAATTTTTCCTTTCAAATTCTAGTTTAAGAAGCCACAATATTTCCAATTCTGCTAGAGGTTTATAATTTACACACCAGAGCTATGCCATCTTACCTAGCTCTCAAGCTGGAAACAAGTAATGTTCACTTAAATACTTGATCACTTCAAAGACCCCCTCTTCTCAGCTAGGTGTCGTCGCATGGGAAGAATATCCAGCTCCCTGCGAGAAATACAGAATGATGACCTCAAAGCCACTCTAGATACCTGTAAGACAGAAAATAACACCATGGAAATATGTTTAATATTGCTACATTACAATGTGCCTTCCTTTACTCCTCTTTTGCCAAAGTTTACAACTTTTGAACTCCTTGACTGATATGCAAGAAATAAAATTGACTAGGCCTACTATTTTTCCTGCTTTTATGACTGCTGTTAGTATCTGATGTTTTCTGAATGGTCACCAGCTTGCTAACAGTTTGCTCTGCTTTCTAGTCTTTCATATTTAATTCTTGCCATAATACTGTACTTTATTTACTGTACCGTATAATCCTGTACTTACGAAGAATAAACTTTAAATTTTGAATTGTTTTGAAGTTGTGAATTTACATACTGTAACTTCACTGTGCACATGTTTTTCGGCAGGCCAGAAACCAAATCCTAGTCAAAACTGGTTTTATGTAATGAATCTTGGTCTGGTAGCTTAAGGCATGGGTGATCATGCACATACACAGTGGAATTTTGTTCTACGCATTTTACGTAGGTTGCTGTAATGGTCGAGTAAAGAGAAATAAAATGGACTGCGTTTACATACAAAAACGCTTTTTATTAACGTAACAAGTACTGTATGTACCCTATATTCCAAATGAGTGTACAGTTTTCATCAGTGCAAATAATAGCAGGGATGCAAATAGTACTGTCAATCGAGTCTCCAAATCCTGCCAAAGGTCTTCAGTACACTGTGCCTAGGGTGCATTGGTATGTCACTAAACCAGGTATATTGTACTTGGTATTTCACTCATAACTATAACGTGGTATTGAAATTTGTTGCGAACAAACATACCGTAAATACCAGGTATCCCAGGAAAACATGCCCAAGTACCTGGTAAAAATCATACCCGATAGAAACAGCGAACCAGAAAATGCACGCAAACCCGTTACTATTACTGCTTCTCACTCTCTACCCTGTGCATGTTACAGTAAAATCCCAGACACTAACTGCTATCCACAATCTTAGAACGTGTACTGAAAAACCACAAGTTGATAAATTTAAGCCAATTCCTGGTCACGTTTGTTCAATATAAATACCCATAATGTGCTATGACTAGTGGCTTAAAAACTTTACCATAGTAAGAGCAGTGCACTATCACACCAAATTTCCAAGCTCAAATAATTCCTTTCAAGCACATAACTGTTTACAGTTTGTCAAATACTCTGAAAACTTGGCAGAAACTGATTCTGCCCAGCATGTACATTCGTACCTGGTAACTGTTAGTAGGCGGCATGAACAGGGAGTTGCAGACCTGGGTATGTATACTGATTACTCATACAGGGCATGTTAGTGTGTATAAACTTTACCTGGTGCTCGTTCTAATACCGATTTTGTGCTTTGCAGCTGGAATTCTTACCTGCTAAATCCCACGCATAGTGCATACTGGTTATAATGCTACTTCTAGCATACAGTACAGCAGTGGTCAGACCGACCCAGCTAGTGCTGTGAACTGTACACGCAGTGTTCATGAATACAGCTAGCTAGCACCAGAGAGTTTAACAAATAGCAACTCCCTGCTAGCACAGACGAGAGGCAGGCTACGGTACATTACAGGCCATACTTGCATTGCAGTGCGTATAAACTTTGCTCGTTTCTTTTGGTAGGCTTATTGGCTAAAGACGTGTTGACATTTGAGAAGACAGAGATCGAGGAATAAAAACTAAGACCTACGAGTTCCCATTGCAATGGTTCTTTTACGATTAATAGAATACTTATATAGTGATGTTTGAAGCATTTGAAGATGGCATTTCAATTGCCGGGGGAGTGTTGGATCTAAGTGTAAGTGTATGGGCTAATATTTTTAATGGGTTTCAGCTCAAAATGAAAGACACATAAGACACTCGGGTTTTTCATACTTTATTTTTGTGTTTTCTTTTAATGAAACCTTTATTCATATCTTGGAAATATCTTGCTGCAAAAGAAGAAACAACAGATTGGAAAAAATTGCCATCATGAAAGAGTGAATATATTCATTGGCCTTGGGGATCAGTGCGATGCTAACGTTTGACTGATAGAGCAGTTCATTTGTGAAGTACTGGTTCTGCAAAATTTTCCGGTATCTGGTTTTGCTCATAAAGAGACAACCTGTGTCTGTGCAACAAAGAATATCTGTCCAATCAGAGTTCGCTTTTTGTAGGCCACATCTCCTGCACTTTCTAGAACTTACTATTCTCACACAAGTCACCAAAACTTATGAATGTATAAACCAGAATGCTATGTATTTTCCCTGACTTTCTCAAATTGGTTCTGGGAAAATTTTTTCTAAACTCAGAGCAAGACCAACTCATGGTGTTCCAATACTTCAGCCGCAACAGCTTTGACCACTGAAAGGCCAGAACAAAGGTATAGAGGGATTTCGTTTGACGTCACATGCATGTGATGCCCAGGGACTGAAGGGTAAAACGCACATGCAGTAAGCGTATTTACAGCACACGCACAAGGCATAACCACAGATACTACTGTGACACAATGGACGCGTGCCTGTCAAAACCAAATAGACGCATGATCTTGCCCTTCAAAACCAAGAGATGCATGGTCACGTGACGGGGTGCAACCCCTCTATTCTCTTGCACCTTGCACAATAACGTTCATTGGGTTGGTCATACAGTTTCTTAAGTGCGAATAACACAGGGCAAAAATAGGGAAGCAAGAGTTTATTAAAAGAAGGAAACAACTTGTCATCCATTCATACTGCCATGCTTTTGCACATGCCTAGACTTTTCTATCATGTAAAAGGCAAGTGGAACACAAACTTTGACAAACCGTGCCATTTTCAAGCCTGCAAGTTCAAAGAACCAGGCTATGTATGTTTGTTACTAATGTACCAAAACCATATATACTGTAGAATTGAGAGTTTAATCAAGTATTTTATTTATACTTTGGACACGGTTAAAATGCATTGTAATGAGGAATTGCCTCAATCCAGGTGTCTAATTTTACAGTAGCAGGCTCAATGTCCTCATCGAGTCTGCATTGTACCTTAGGCTTAGTTAAGGCTATTGCAACTCTTGTAAGACTATGTGAAAACTATACTTATACATTCTAGACATCTAAACAGTGGCAACTGAGGGAGAAAGCTTGCACTCCCATGCATGGGCAATTGCTTATGATCAGGAATTAAACTGGTACATTCATTTCAAATTTGATCAAAGCATTTAATGAATTAAGTGGTTGAAATCACGTTTGTCTTTTTTTAGCAAACCTTACACATGTCTGCTGGATAAGCGCTCAGTTAAGGTTCATTACTGTGCATATCTCCAGAATATCAGCTTTCACGAGGAAAAGAAAATCAGCTCTGGCAAGAAAATTCCCCTTTGGCAGGAGATTTTAATCAATCAGTCCAGTCTATGGTCAATCCTTGAAGTCCACAAACCAGAGTCAGCCAAGAATTTTCTTCTTCTTCTTGACTCAAATTTTCAGCTCAAAGTCTAAGAGTCACCTGTTATCAACCCACTAGTACTTCTCTGAAGAAAAGTTTCCAAAATGGACCATAATTTGGGAGCCTTAAACAACCATCTATGGCAGGGTTTCTAAATTAGAGGCCCACTTTTGAATGTTGCAACTACGTGTATCTGGGGACCACTTTCACCACTAACTCAAAATAAAATAAGTCCTGCTTCTATTTAAAACTTCAATCATACGAGACTAGGGTTGGGGGATATATGATATGTATCGATATATCATCACTTGGAGCTCATATCATGATCTAACGATATAAAGAGTATGTTGTCATAATGTAACAAAATCACCCATATATCAAGCTGTACACACTACCGTAAGTCCATATGGAAATTGGATTGACTTAACCATGTGTGCTACAAACTTTGTCTACTGAACTCCTTTTGAGTAGTCTTATAGGCGAGTAGGTGATGGTGCCTTTTCTATTGCGGGCCCTGTGTTATGTAATTCTCTGCCCTTTCGCATACGGCATTCGAAATCTGTTACACTGTTCAAAAAACAACTTAAGACTTACCTATTTAATTGACTGATATTTTGTTGGCATCGATTTTTCTTGTTTTGGTAAGCGCATTGATCATATGGAATTTGCGCTATATAAAAGTCGGTATGTATGTATGTATGTATGTATGTATGTATGTATGTATGTATGTATGTATGTATGTATGTATGTATGTATGTATGTATGTATGTATGTATGTATGTATGTATGTATGTATGTATGTATGTATGTATGTATGTATGTATGTATGTATGTATGTATGTATGTATGTATGTATGTATGTATGTATGTATGTATGTATGTATGTATGTATGTATGTATGTATGTATGTATGTATGTATGTATGTATGTATGTATGTATGTATGTATGTATGTATGTATGTATGTATGTATGTATGTATGTATGTATGTATGTATGTATGTATGTATGTATGTATGTATGTATGTATGTATGTATGTATGTATGTATGTATGTATGTATGTATGTATGTATGTATAGGTTAGTTACATTTACAATAGTATCATTTCCATGCCTACTTACTGTACTGTACGTATGCAGGAGTAACATAAGTATCACAACAAAAAACCTTGCTACAGTACCTGTAGGAGGCACAATGTGGCAACGGTGTAAGCTGAACAACTTTTCCCACATAGAATATATGTTAGGCTGGCCTAAGAGCCACAGTAGTGCAAAGAAGTCTGAAGAAAAAATATTGTACAGAAAAACTACGCAAGTACAGTAAAGCTTTCTTAAATTTTGCATGGGGCTTAGTATCGGTCTTCTAAACATGCCCAATAAATATTTTAAGAAACGTCTGCCCAATGGATAATATCTGGCACACTCTTTTACAATTTTTGGACTGTTAAAAGAATCCTTCATCATGTGTAGGTCTTGCCTACGAAAGCCGTACGTAAGAAGTGACTATGAAGTAAAAATGTGCATATTGGGAATATTGTTGTCAATGTTGTGCAGGGTCAGTTATGAATTACACTTACACAATGTAGATAATTCATTTGGACACAACTTAAATCAGTGGTTCCCAAGGGGGGCATTATCGCCCCCGGGGACATTTTCATAATTCAGGTGGGTGATAAGTGTAACGGGTGGCAAGGGGGGTTTGAAAAACATGAGACATTACATTTAAATCTGGGCTCCACAAGGTTTCAAAATGTTTCTTCAAGCTAAGCTCTGAAATTGGTTCACATAAAAAGGAAATAAAATGGAAGTTAACAAGTTGGGTAGGTCTAACATTCCCTCGGGTGCACTATAAAGTTTGTGAATTATTTTAATGCCAGATGCCAGGAAATCGAATCTAACAGTGTCTAATTTTAAAAATTTCCTGACATGGACGCTCGTATTCCCATCAGTGGGGGTGAAAACTGCAAGTGATGGGGTCATGGCTAAAAATTATCCTGTCACTTTTTACTTGAATGTAGTTTCATCCTTGCTGTCCACAGACATGACACTGACAGAACTGACAATGGCAGGTGACTGTTACAGTCAAAATAAATTCTGCAATGTACAGTACTATTTAAAAGTTACAATGTTTTCATAAAAGCAATTTTTCTGCAGGCCAATTTCTTTCTCATTATTACTGTACTACCTGTATGATAGCTTGAGTGGCAGAAGTCTTTCAAAGACCCATGTGACCCATACCACGGTTCTTCCTCCAATGGGAACTTCTGTTAGCAACTTCTGGAATACAAAATGGCTTGAGGTTGATTTTAGCAATCTTTTTAGTGCACATTTCAAGTTATAAGGTAATAGGATGATGATCAAAATTTCACTAAAAGTGCTTCCACAATTTCATAAATACCTGAATGCTTCCAGGGGCTTTTTCCTGTAGTCCCCTACTGGGAAGTTGCCCCTGAACCCCATTGGAGGTTCTTAGGGGGAACACTCCACAGAAGGTTCTGTGGGTCCCTGACATCCAATTCCAAAAACATTTCTCCCACCATGACCAAGCCTTCACGCTTTCGTTAATCGCTGGTTAGGCATTCTCCATCACAAAAGGGGTCACCCTTTTGAATCCCATACCACTGTTTTGCTACCCAGGGTAGGATCCACTAGTACAAATGATGTATATGTGTATTCCAACCCTTTACTTTCAGCATGTGCTTCTATTTGTCATTTCATGCATAGTAAAGCTATGTTTAAACTGGAGGGGGGGGAGGCATTTGCCTAACCCAATTCAGTGGAAGGGCGCAACAAGCTAAACCAGAATGCAAGGCATTTACACTCGTGAATTTAAAAACGAAGGGGGAAAAAAATGCCAAAAATCTGTGTTGAGAGGGAACGAACCCTATACCCTGTATATACTATCTCCTGAATGACAGCAGAGTGCCTTATCCATTATGCCACAGAAGCTCCACAATGACAACAGTGTTTTCTCAATATATAAACTGTATAGCATCATGCATACTTTATGGAGAATCAGTACAGTAATGGTAACAAATGTAATGGAGTTTTGCATCTGGAGGAGGGTTACTTTTATTCTCTTTAACCATGACAAGTGCTCACTCGAAGTTAGTAGGCCTGCTTCCATGCTTTAAGTGGGGATCGCTAACCAGTTCAGCAATCGCCCTTTGGTGGTCATGAACGACACAGTGTGGAGGCTTTGGCAGCATAATGGAATGGCATGGATGTAGGCTAAGGCGGTATTGAGGCTTTCCTGCTTCTAAAAAATATTCCTGTGTGGTAGCACAGAAAGCAGGGTACACGAACTTGTTCTGTGCCGTAGCATATCACAGTCGTGGTATAAGATACTATATGAAACTGAAGCAAGTCAGTTGAGCTCTTGCACTGTACGTTGTTCAGACCTTCCATTATGCATCATGGGTGCGTGTTTTCAAAATTCACAAGATCTTCTGCCTTAAAGTTCCAAGATTTCCCAAGTTTGACTAAAGCATACCCAAACTGCATACTCTGGACTATGTAAAAAGCATCATGTAGCAATGAAATAGGAGAAATTTCATTCAAACTTAAAGATAGCCATTTACAGTACCTTCCGCCTGCATGACAATTACTGTACCTTTAACTCATGATGTAATCAAGGAGGTTCTACAAGGGTTAAATGTTTGAAGTTGGCTTATATTCCCAAGATATTCTGTCTAAATTCCATGGTAAATTCTCCACATTCCCAAGTTATCTACTCCAATTCCCAAGTTTATCCAGTCAATTCGTAGATTCCCAACATCTTGGGAAAATTCCCAAGCGCTGCTACTGTATCACTGATATGAATATGGAATTACCGTTACGGATACCCATAACCTACACCTTTGGAAACCCTTGTTTTGTAAGAAATACTCTAAACCATATTTTGTGATTACTTGATTTCATTTTAATAATTAACTTATATTTGTGTCACTGGCAGGGTTAGCACCAGCTTTAAAATTCAGGGAGGGAATTCCCTCCTTTGTTTGATTTTTTGGGTGGGAATTGAAAATTTTGGGAGGGAGCAGAATTCCAATCAGGGTCAGCGCCAGCTCAAAAATTTGAGGGGGGAATTTCCTCCCTTGGTCTAAAATTTTGAGGGGGATCTGAGAATCTTGGGGGAGGGGACTCGAGCAAAGTCAAATCTTGGAAAAAAATGACACATGCCTTCCAGGGCATAAACCAAAAGTGTTGTAACCCATGCATACCCCCACCCCTCCCCCACCTCTTCCTACTGCAAGTGCAATTCCAAGTTAGCCAGTTTGACCTTTTGACCATTTACTAGTAATCATCACAATCAGACCTTGTCTGTCAGCACTGATTCTTACGGAAAGCTCATGTTTTCTGCATAGACTGTAAGCTCTGAACTTGAAGATACATTGGGCAGACACAAGGCATCAAGTGAACTTTACTCAAATAAGCCTAGGCTATATATATACTGTACTTGAGGTCCCATGCCTAGAGTTTGTATCAACTATCACCAAATAGGCCGAGGCCTAATCCTTTATAAGCTACAGCTAAAATTTTACACAATCTTCAAGTTATTCAACTCTTTTTTAAGGTTGATTATAAGGTTTCACCAGTTTAACATGCATCTAAAATTCTGACATTGTGGTCCCAAAAGTTCAAGCCTCCGATCATCCAAGTCCTTTCAAATTTCAATGCCACTGTGGTACACACTAGATGTGTATAGCTGCAGTCTTAGAAGCAAACCACATCGTGAAATTTACAGGTGTCCAAAATTATGTAGTTGGCATTTATTTCTCAAAACGTGTGTGAGGCATGTGCAAAATACTTAAACTTAGCCCTTACCAACATTTTCAAAAAATTTACTTAGCTACTTTTGACGTAAGATACTTTTTTCTTTAGAGCTGCGGGCACCAGCTCACACGCCATCCTAACGTATCGTCTATATGAATACATGGAAAGCCTAGCCTGTAACATTAAAAGTCACCTTGAAAGCAGCCACATGCAAACTGTACACAGAGTTTATGTTGTACCACCAGTGTCAAGCTCTCTCAGCACAACATAACTACTGTTTAAACTAACTAGTCAGTGCATGCAAGAAGTGTTCATGGGATTTACGTATGGAATGTACATCCATTGATAAGTGCATTACTGCACTGACTTAGTGTGTGCAATTGGTGAGCTTGACTATTCTGAATGCAAGGAAGAAAGTACATGTATCTTGCAGGATGGGTCTACACAAAAATCTATGCGGGAATTCCCCCTCTGCAAGTTTTCTTTGTGCAGAAACTGACAACCTTTTTGCGGGATTCCCGCAATCCCGCTGCTAATGCAAACCCTGGTCACTGGATCCTTTGAAACTAGTCGCTTGATATCATTACTTAGTTTTCAATCTTAAATAGCACTGTTAGGGGAGAGTGAGCAATTAGTTTAGAACAACAGTCTGGAAAATGACAGAGAGGCCTCGGAAGCTTCAAATTTAGGCTTTGGCCACTCATTCAGGGGGAAGAAAAGAGTAACTTTTCTTCAAATTATTTACAATCTTACAGTATTGTCACGTAACTTCAATAGATTTTGGTTTAAAAAATTACAATATTGTGCAAGAAGTACAGGACAGAACAAGTGAAGAGAAATGTCACCATATGGGACTTAACGACTGTGGCAAGTCTAAAACATGACAGCTATACCTAGCTCTTCACTCCTAAAAAGGTTGGGAACCACTGGTTTTAAATGGTAAACAAACGTTTCTTCTGACCATTTTAAAGCAGATTTCACAGAAATAAACAGCCCTACATCAGATCTGACATATGCCATGCACACTCATACTATAAGCTGCCTTTGTTGTGAGTTTGCAATAGCTTTTTGTACTTATGGCATCTTGAAAGCTTGTAAAGTTTCAAAACCTATTGATGTATTCTTTTATGAAAACCACCAATAGCAATATACTGTGCACTGTAAAAAATTGACTAACATAACCCTACTAAGCATCACACTGTATGAAAATCACTGATTTTCATTGCCAGTGATCATTCCGCGGTATATGGCCTGTCCAATAGTAGTAATAGGGGAGGTAAGTAGGAGCGAAATATATTCACAATAAACCTATGAGTGAAAAAAATTCACAATCCCAGATGTAACCAGTTTACAATGAGTACATACTACAGTAGGCCCATGAAGTTGCCTGTGCTGCATGTAGAGAACAATACAGGTAGCAGATAGTTTTTCATTCCATGCCAGGATAAAAAACTGGGACAAAATTGGGCTACTGCCTCCTCAGTAAGTGTCAGGACAGATGCGACACAGTTCATCCTCATGTGAAATTGTCTGTATTGAAGCAGTCATTTTGTTAACTCAGTGAACAACTACAGTACAAATTAATAAGGTTTTGGAATGTTACAAAAATGGTTGACTGAGTTGAAAACTTGACATACAACTCTGTATAGTATAGTATAGTATAGTATAGTATAGTATAGTATAGTATAGTATAGTATAGTATAGTATAGTATAGTATAGTATAGTATAGTATAGTATAGTATAGTATAGTATAGTATAGTATAGTATAGTATAGTATAGTATAGTATAGTATAGTATAGTATAGTATAGTATAGTATAGTATAGTATAGTATAGTATAGTATAGTATAGTATAGTATAGTATAGTATAGTATAGTATAGTATAGTATAGTATAGTATAGTATAGTACCCTATTAATTATAAATTGTTACACTATAAGCAGTTGAAGGCTTAAGGGGATAATGCAGTCACCCCAATTTGGATTAGTGTACCCAGGCATCCTATTTCCTGAATGGTTCTTGGGAATCGCGTGAAAAAAATCTTTTTCTCACTGAATTGTGAAATTCACACAGAGTAACTCTTTCGTTAAATACCTTGAATATGCAGTATTTCTCTTCTGAAATATTATGAAAGATACTTGAAGGAAAAAAATTAAGATTTCTAAGATTCAGCTGTTGTTTCAAAGTAAGTTTGGGGCAACTGCTTATGCCCTTTGTAGAGTACAGTAACATGATAGACTGTATATATGTCATGAGCTGTGTGTACAGTATGGTACACTCTGAAAATCTTTCAGAATTGCCTTCTGCAATTTGACCTTATATTAGAACGAGGAGATACTGCAAAATACTGCAATGAGGAAGAAGAACAATGTACAGCACTGCCCTCTTTCTTTTTTTTTAAATCACCTTCCACAATAATTTTGGGGAGTGGAATATGTTTTAGAACATATTCACCATTAACAAAAGCATGTACGACATTTATTTTGACCAAATTCAAAATATTTTGACAATTAAACTTGCTTTTATTGAATTAATGTGTGCCCTTTGTTATATGCTGTGCAGTTACTTCACCAAAAATTTCCACTACCTAAATATGAAGATTTCATGATTATGCTAATACTTGAGAAGAAATAAGGAGCAGAATCTAGTTCTGCTACATGTGTTATGATTATCTCAGGTACAGGTAGGAAATCTTTTAAATCCTGTTTGCCATGAATCATTCAATTACAATCTCCAACCTATTTTTTTCCACAGACAATATACTGTACAACACAGTACACATTAAAGGCATTTTCCAGTGGCTTTTTCTACTGCGTTTTTCTCGGCCATTTTCAAAGCTATGGACATGAAATTTAGAGAGGATGGACCATGTCACAGAACTCTAAATGTTAAAGTCTAAAAATTGTGTTGATTGATGGTTATTTGGAGTCGCAACAGCTTATTTTCAAATTTTTGGCCATACAACCCTTCTTTTTCTAGGGATTTTGATATTTTGTGCCTGAAACCTTACACAGTCCTTCATGTGTTGCGCATACCCAGAGTTTGTTCAAGAATAATCAAAATGACAAAAAACGGTATTTTTAGGGTGCAATTTTTAACAGAAAATTGACCGTTCTGGGTTGGAGGGATTTACTCCTGACAGGAACAAAAAAATTTAATTGCTTTCAGTGCTCTTAATTCTTGTCAGAAATCACTGAAGATTTCATCCATTTCATCAGAGTATGTAGGCGAAAATCCGAAAAAAATTACATTCTTTTTGTCTGAAGCAATTGATTCAGCCTAGCAGAAACATCTGTTTGATGTTCTGACTGGGTGCGGGCCAAGACAATTGCAGGACAATGCTAACCAAAATCATTTGGCATTCAGGTTTTTTGTGTATTTCGTGCTACGAATTGGCTTAAGGAACAACTTCCTGGCCAATGTACTCATGCTAAAAACAAAGAGCTCATGTGATTGTAGTAATCCATCATTTACACTTGTGCACACATGTTTACACAAAGCAAAGTGGTGACCAGCATTAGCCAAACCTACAACAAAGCTATGCACTGTTTGCAGTTTCCTTAGTGTTTGCATACAGTAATCCATACCTTGAAAATACATGGATGTATACCACCTCCGAGGGAGTACTTTCATGGACGATAGTTGATAAGGGAGGGGAGTATTTCGTTGCTTCGTTCTCTTCAATCGATTAAATCCTATCAAATGTTGCCTTTGCTTTAAAATACTATATCAATTTAAAATGTTTATAGGATACATATGACATTTACATTAGTGTTTGCACGGGTACAAAAAAAACAGGAACCGGGTAACAGATTGCCATACCTGGGTACCCAGTATCACGGTGACTTAAATAGCAGCTCATTTTGATAGGCATGGAGATGACATAACACATTCCTGACATTTACAACTGTATCGAAGAGGTAGCGATCAATTCAAGGAGAATCAAACTGTTGCACCAAAATTGGTTGTTTCCTTTCAAATCGAAAATTACTAATACAAGAAACGTGATAGAAAATAACTTACTGTAGTAAGAAAAATGAGTACTTCATAAGGCCTACAGTACTACTTCCTCAGATTGAAATTTGGGACATTTTCTGACACTAAAAGCTAGCTTAACTCATCAACAATCAGAACTTTCAGTTTTCTGTGATGGTTTACCCGAGCGGTTTATACATTCCCCTTAACGCTTACAGTCGGAGGCTCTAATTTTCCCGCTTTCAAGTCTGCTGCAGCACCTTCCGTGGATCAGCTACGTAGAAATAGAGTAAAATCACATTGTGTCGAAATCTGCTATCTTTAATCCTCATGTGCCACACAGTGTACTACATGCTGTGAATCTTTTGCGTACAGTACATTCTACCGGTGCCTGTGAAAGTGAACAGTAACTTAAACATGCTGCCGCATACATAGAGCAGCCTTTCTGCCCAGCGTGCAGAGCCATTAATGCTTTGCCTGCACATAGTATACCGTACACTTAAAACATTTGTTTGACACGAAAATCCCTAGCTATGTCATCCATTTGTACTACTACCTTCTGCGCCAGTAACTATTATGCTTCCACATTAAGCTCACCCATATTCATACGTTCGTACATAGCTAGCCTCGTGTTGACATCCAGGTACCTTTCAACGTATCTCAGTGTCAGAAACTTCACACGAGTATCATTTCGATGCAAATTAAATACAATAGCATGGTTCGGTTCGTAACTTTTCATATTTACAGTGTCAACACGCTTATCTTCAGGGTTTGTATTTTGCGCTGAAACTGAAGTTTTTTATGCCGATGGAAATTTTTTACTTACGACCAAAAAAACAATTCAGTCGTAAATATAAATTTTGACTTGCGCATCTTTACGACAGAAAATTCAACTCACTAAACACTCACCTGCTGAATTATACTACTGTCCACACTATGCATTCCACTAGTTTACTGTAACAATAAGAAAGAACCTAAAACCGTTAGGTCTAACATTACAAGTTTACATCCTCTGCAGTATACGTCGCATCGAGGGCAGGATCTATATACTGCGCTGCTGTACATGGGTTATTCTAGTACTAGTACTATATGTAAGTATGTACTAGTACTATGTGTATGAGTGTACAGTATAATGTATGAAAACATACAAGTGTCATTGTGTTTAATTTAATATTGCTAATGTTAAAGCTACACCTGTCGCTGGATCATAAACGGAATATACAGTATTAGATATTTTCGGCTAAATTTGAATGGAGTAAAAATATTTTTATTATCCAACGATCGTTTCTCATCATAAAAACAGGTCTGTATAAATTATTTCATTCACACTTGAATTTATCAATAAGTTGTGCTAATGTTATTGTGAGCTATAGCCAATAGGCTAGGACTAACATTGTCATTTATGGTGTATCGTGGTAGGCATTGTATATTTCATCATTAACGCCAGAAATTGTAAAAAATGCGAAGCAAAATTTTGAATGGTCGTAAAAAAGAAAATACTAACATGGAAAATTACAACTTTTTCAGAGAAACGCAAACCCTGCTTATCTTAGTACTTCACACATGGCATAGCACTTGTTAATTTGCATAATAGTGACACATTTAACTGTTTATTGAGGTGTTTTTTTTTCCTTTTTGGTATACTCCAGGTGTTAACAAAGTGACGTATAGCCTAGGCCTAGTTTAGGCTATTGCAACTCTTGTTAGGCTGTCAACTTTTTTTGTGTGCAACATAGGCGTTTACCCCGAGGTGACGGTTATTTACGTCACACTCCCAAGGATGTGGAACCAATGTATTGCAAATGTGATTTCATAAATACAATTAATTTGAACAGATGTTTGGGGGGGGGGGGTATAAAAATTCCTATTTTTTAGCAAAGTTCTGAACCATAAATTAATTGACTCAAAGTTTCGGGAACGGTAGAGCTATTTGGTTTTTTCCTTACACATGAGGGTTCTCCGATTTGCTTTTCACAAGCTAATGGCCAACCAGAATAAACAAGCTACTACATAATGATGACCTTGTGATGCTTTTCTCACACAAGATGTGTTTCGCTTCTGTGGGGAATGGGCCCTATAAAGGTCAGTTAATATACTGAGCAATATTCATTACGTATGTGAGCTGTGCATAATAGCAGTTGATTTGGTGAAGCCTAGATCAGTTTTGTAGAAAATCACACACAGGGATAATGAAGCTACTTTGTGCTTTTTTTCTAACAAAAAAAACCAAGTAAATGGTTCAATCTTCTGGGAAAATGATAAATGCAGGATGATTTTTTCCCATGCAACATTTTTTTTTCAGAACCTGGTAGTAAATTTGGAACCATCGGGTGCGGGTATACCCGGGTTACCTGTGCAAACACTAATTTACATGTAATTATTCATTCAGGATGTTATTTATGCGATCAAATAACAAATAACGAAAGATATGTACTTCTTTTCCAATTAACCAGAAATTGTTCTTGACAACCTCCTGAATAATCATGTAATCCCAAAGGTCAACCCTTCTCATGCTAAGAAATCATCTTGAATGCAAACACTATCCAAGTTCAGAGAATACCACACCAACAACATACAAAACCTTATGTGAGGTCACATGACATAAGAAGAAGGAGAAAGTTTCCAGGAACACAAATCTTTATGGCAGGGTCATCCTTTACAACTACTGTACTTCACTGAAAAGACTGGTGATATTTGTAGACTTCTTCAATCTAACAGCAGTAGAATCATGTATTGCTATGTTGTCGAAGGAGTTCAGGCAACTTAAGCAAATGTTATTTACAGTATGATACCTTGGCAAAGTTCAGAAGTTGGTCCTGCATTTAAGTCAGGAACAGTTTATACTACAGATTTAATTTTACAATCCATTCCAGAAAAATAAGTTTAAGCAGACCTAAAGATATGTGTATTTGTATAATCAAAACAGCTGAACATTTATTCAATGGTGATAAAATAAAAAACTGTGAAGTCCTAATGTGAAATCTACTGGGATTACTGGAAAACCTTCCACCATTCTCTTAAAAGTATCACCATTTTTGAGATAACTGTAGCATGATGTTGAGGGTTTGTTAGGCTTATCCTGTATCTTTTCAGTGCAGGGCTGGAATCAACAGATGGCCATGGCTGCCATGGCCATCATGTTTTACATGACGGCCATGGTGCCCTGAAAAATTGCCCACTGTATACTTCACTGCCAAATTCCTTGGCCCTCATGCCCTCCCAAGTTAGATGTACAATATTCTGGGACCATACAATATCAGAGAATAAATTTTCCCTCATGACCAGAAATTATTTCATCCTGACGAAAGTTCTGCTGTGTGCTAGATCACATTTATCGGAAAATGCGACACTGTCTAGTGTCGGTCGCAACTGGGGGCAGTCACTTGCCATGTTCACTCGCTTCTTAAACCGTATGCAGCTCACACAATAATGTCAATGACACCGATACTTTAGGCCATGTCAGTTTTCTGTACGTAAGTTCAAGTGAAACAGGATGAGAGCACAGTAAAGTCAAGAGCATGTGTAGGTCCGTAATAATTGTATGCAAACACCCAAACAGCCTACACGTTGTGTTTAAATACAGAGGTAGTACACGGTAGGATGGTGTCAAATAGCCAAGTGGCGGCTTTGACGTACTGCTGGCTTTGAAGTATTTCTGTATTATACAGTAGTTCATTCTGTGAGAGACTTTGAGTACAATTTACGGTGTAAACTGAGAAGAAAAAAATAGGCTTAGGGTGTGGCAGCAATATGCTACCCTTATTTTTCATCCTGCAATTACTGTAGTAACCACACAGGGTTCGCAAAATGGCAACACGGGGAAATGATTCACTGATCATTCTTGATCTAGACTATTCCAGTACGCATGAGTAGGACCTAGGAACTTGAGAAAATTGTCTCTATAGTAAAATTATCCTGATTATCGAATTATCGTGATAATTTTTGGTTTATTATTGCTATGGTAAAAAAGTCAACATCGCCCAACACTTATACTGGAAAATAACATTAGGCTTTTGAGTAGGTCACAGTAATGTCATACTGACATCGTTAGTAGTTTGGTGCAATTGAGTGATACTCCTCATCAACAATGTCAATGTATAGGGTTGCCCTGACAAACTAATATCGATTGAACAAGTATGAAAACAATTCAATCCAAGTTGCAGGGCTGTTGCTCTGGAATTGGAAAATAATGAAACAATGCTGGCGAAGCCAGAGAAATGACAATGCTAGAGAAAAATAATATGGAATTTGACACCTGTTGATAAAGGCTAGTGTTTTCCTATCACATGATGTATTGAACAAGGTCCATTTTACTGCTATCAATTTTCATTTTTGCCTCGGTGCCCTGCCATACAAAAACATTTGGCCTTGGTGCCCTACCTGATGGCCTTGGTGCCCTCCAAAATTCATGAATGACCAAGGCCAAATGGCCGTGCCCTCCTTCAACCTTAATTCCAGCCATGCAGTACCTGCTTTACTTGTAACCAACTACTGTAGCTACGCACATTCTCAAAGCAGTCAATACTACTTCACTTCCAAAACAAAACCCTCATGGCAAAGTAATATTACAAATCTAAACTGTACTTAGAATGAAGGATCACCTAAGCCAGGGGCCTGACCTTTTTTGACCCAAGATTTGCTTTTCAAGTAGCCAACCTCCCGAGAACTACCAGTCCACTGTCAACATCACAAACTCACACACACTTTATTATTTTCATTTTTTCCTACACCTTGCAGTCAACAAGGGATCAGTCCGTGGTCTACCAAAAGACCCCGACCAACTGGGTGGGCACTTCTCACCTAAGCCATTTTTTCTGAGTCCTTCCTCTTATATAATTTGCAATGTAGGTCATGCTTATGAAATAAATCTCCACAGACAAATTGAAAGATGATCTATAGAACTTACAGTATCATGTGTATGCTGACGATATGTCTTTTACACCAACTCAAGATTGTGCCAATCAAACTATTAAGAAGTGAATTTCGTAAATAGATGTGTGAGAACTTTGAAACTGAATGATGAAAAGACTGAGTTTACTATATTAACGGGTTTTAGACAACAATCACCATCAGTGACTCTGACATCACCCCTGCATCAAATGTTCATAACTGAGGTTGCATTTTTGATTCATCAATGTCTCTTAATGCTCATATCTCTAGTGCTGTACGTTCGGCTTCGTTTCATATCAGGGACATCAGCAGAATAAGAAAGTACTTAAATCCTCATCCCACTGAACAATTTGTACATAGTTTTGTAACCTCCAGGCTTGACACTGGTACTGTAACTCAATCTTGTTTGGACTTCCTCAAGACCAACTTGCACGTCTACAGCTGCCAGTTGGTTAATTATGTACAAAAGTGCTGTTTTTAAGTCACTGAATGATCTTGCACCTGGTTACATTGCTTTCTCTCCTCCAAAAATACAATCCATCTCATACTCTCCGTTCCAGCAATAAGGCACTCCTTAGTGGACCCCCCCCCCCCCAAACATTCTTGGGGGATAGGGCTTTTTCAGTCGCAGTGCCCCATCTTTGGAATTCAATACCATTTCAAGTCATATCTTCCCCATCTTTAGCTCTTTTCAAAACAGCTTTAAAAATTCACGTTTAAAGGTCTTATTCACAGGCAAATAAGGGTCATGCAATCGACTCAGAAGCATAATTTTAGATAAACTAGAATTTTATATTATTTTTCTACAGGAAAAACAAAGCAAAAAATTCGCGTTTTCTATTTTTAATCATTTTCTAAAAAGTTTTTTGTTTTTGGCCCATACTGAAACGATAACATCACGTGATTTCTTCGAAAGGTCAAACTATGACGTCACCGGCCGGAGTCGAGCTGTCGGGTCGTGCTAGCGCAAGCACACACAGCTAGCTAGCCAGCATGTACCGTACCAGTACTGCAAGCAGTGTATAATATATAGTAAAGTTAGTATTAACTGTTAGTCGTAGTAGGATAGTAACATAGGCTACTCTAGTAGCCTAAGTTACACTTGGTAATCAGAAATTGAGAAAATTGCACAGCATAGTAGTAAACATTTATTCTTGTAATGATCAAATTAAATTTACGTTTTTTCGTCAGCGTAGGTAGGAAGGTCTTAGAGTAGGCCTGGAATACCTCCTAGTCCTACTAGTACTAGCCTAGGTGGAGAGCAGGCTAGTAAGCTATAGGCCAAGGCTTAGTAACGTTACTCATTAGCTCTAACATTTACGGTTTAGCATTAGGTTCGAGTCGACTTGCAAAAAAAGGAAAAACAACTTAACGTTATAGAGTATCTTATATTTTAAGCATGTTTGCAGAGGAAAGAAGCCGCTCTTTCGGAAGAAATTAGTAGCCCTAAAAAGAGAGCTGTTTGGTTTGTATCAGGTTTTCTTTGCAGGCTACGCCAGGTCTTCGTCTTGGGCTTTCTGGTGTGCCTCAACTTGTCTTTACCCTTCAAGTTCATGAGTGATGACATGAGAAGTTTGTCTAATGGCCTCTCTCCTCCTTCCGAAATCAATTCTTTTCAATGTGTTCCTCAGGCTGACGCCAAACTTTGCAAACCCCCTTGCTCAAAGAATCTCAAAGTTTTAACATTAAAACTCAATCAGTCAACTCCTCGGAGCAATTCTGAAAATTCAGAAGTCTGGCCAATGGTTGTGGCTTGAAGATAATAGCGAGCTTTAGATTGCACGACGCGGACGTCGGCTACGACGTAATGACGTCATGTTGTAACTATGCGCATGCGTCTGCGTGAACTTCACGTTGTCGGTGTAATTCTACACCGGGAGTCGCTCGTTTTGGCGTTGTGGCTAGAACGGCAACGAGAGGCAGCATATGACGTCATATAATTTTGTTGCCATGCCGATCGTTGCATTAGAAACTTAAAATACGCGTTGCACACATACCATAAATTCATCGTCGTCTATCATATCAGTTAAATAACCATAGCAATTGCTTCACGAACTCGATGAAGGTTTGTCACTCTCCAACTTAGGCCGACACAAGGACTAAGTTTGACTTATACTTCCCGCTAAATACTGTTACCATTAACAGATCGGTTTGCGCGTCTGCTACTCAAACGAAGTTCGAATATCACCACGCGACTTTCATGCCGCGTCGTAGAAATCTAAAGCGCAATAGTTCCAGGGTGCGGACGTCAGCTCGACGACGTGAACTGTTGGTAAAAGCGCCACGTCGCCCTGCCCACGTTGTGTAATCTAAAGCTCCCTAATTGCTGGGCTATCAACAGCAAGTTGTAAGACCTTGAAATTTTCTTCTTTTAGAAGAATCACCACAAGTTACTTTCTCTTCTTCAGAGATGTGTGGTGACTTTCGGTATTTAAGCAGGTGTACGTAGTATGTATATCCAGGTATATATATCCAGTATTAAATCCATACAGTGTGTGTTACGATACTACGCATGTACGCAAGTATGACAGTTGACCTTGTGGCTTGTTTACTTTTAACTATATGCAACTATTTGGACAAGAAAGAGAATACCTACAATTCAAAGTGCTGATTGGCTGAATCTCAAATAGACAATGTCTTGGTAAATATTACACAGTATCTGTTCTAGATTGTTGTTCTTTTTTACTGTTTTTAGGTGTTTATAATCCGTTTTGGGGAGGGGGAGGAGGGGTGAAAGGATGTACGAGGCTTTTCTTTCCGTATCAGTCAGCAATTCCTTCCAAAAATCTCAGTCCATCTAATATAAGTCTCTTTTCAGAAGAAAAGAAGCAAAATAAAGTGAAGGGAAGGTCAAGTTGGTGAATCACTCTATGACGTTTACCAACTAGACGATGAACTGTTGTTTTTTAAAAGGAAGAAAACCCGATCATGTAGTTAGTATGTGATCCCCTTCATGATATAGGCAAAAGCTTTAAAAACGTCATCGTATCTCTTTCAAGAAATATTTGTCTGTCAATTCTTCACTGGTTTGTGCTGAAAGTATGGTCATATATGCTCATATATGCCTATGACTACGTTTGTATATCATTATTCCTATGCATGTCAACACGACTCTGGCCAGTGACGTCATAGGCTTGACCTTAGCCACGCCCCCCTTTTCATTCAGTCATTTGAAATCATGATTTTTAGCCGTTTTATCGTATTTTTAGAACATATTTTCTCAGCAGTGCCAAGGGGTACTCTAAAAATTCGAGGTGTGTTGAGGTCAGGACAAACAGCAGTTTCTGCTCATTCCCAATGAAACGAAAATGCACTTTGCCTCTGAATAAGACCTTTAATGAAGCTTTTTCATAATACTACTACTGCCTATTTGCATTTATTGCCGTTTGTGTACATATTTTTTCATGTGTAGATGAAGTTGTAATGTAAGTGTAAATTTTGTAGAGCATGATTTCATTGTTACATGCCTTGAGCACCATTTTTGGGTGGATTTGAGTGCAAAATAAATCCACATTATTATTATTATTATAATAATTGAGGGATTGATAGATTTTGATTGGAATTGTGTCTTTGTTTAAAATTTTCAATGCTTTTAAGATCAAATATGCAGGTGTGACATTTACTGTACCAGTACATAGATCTTTTTCATTTGCAGACCATGGAGGGCTTCCCAGAAGTAAGAGAATACAACATTGCTGTACAGTACCCTACACATTCTACCAATCCCCAGCATGAAATTTTATTAGGCCAATGCACAATACTGCAGTTAGTTCAGTACAAGCGCAGCTTGTTTGCCAACGAAAACCACAACTCGTGTAGTAAGTGCAAAGTATTGTGGATTCTAAGATTACCGTTGTCAAATCAGATCTTTCATGTTTATTACTCTTGCACACAAAACATTGACGCCGAATCCAAGCATCTGTCTATAGATCCACTCCAAGACTGACAATGGTAAAATCATTCACACTGCATCCAGGCATCCACTCCAGAATATTGCTTGTGGTCTTAGTAAGAAATGGACAACAATGAGTCTTTCTCAAATGAAATCTTTCATGTTTATTCATCTAGCAGCACAAACTGACTCTGCATCTGAGCATCCACGCAAAAGGTTGGATGTGAAATTAGGTTCTTTTTCTACGTGGCATGTGAGCATCTTAACCCAGCAGATTCATGGAGTGGAAAATCCAAAAGGTTTGACATATAGCCTAGGGAAGGTTTGGGTATTGTCAGACAGTTGACAGTTATTTCCCAATAGTTTTCACTACAGTTGTATTACATGATGCTTACCTGATATAGTCTTATCTACAGACACAACTATACTAATGTGCCCCTGATATGAACTGGATCTATGCATATGTATACAGACGTAACACAGCACCTTAAAAATGTTAAGTGTGTGCTGGGTAATATAGGACAGTCTGGTATTCTCCATTGCTTTACCATTTCAAAATTATCACGACTAACGTTAAAGATCAAAACATACACACATCAAGTTATAGAGAAATTATCAATATTATTTTTTAAAGTCTTAAAACAAAATGTAATCCAAACAAATTTTGTTAAATTTTCCTTAGGCCTAGGCTAGCCTATAACCATTTGGTCTCGGCATGTAGGCCCTATGTGGGTTTGTGTACTGTCAGTAAACACCCCACTAGTAGGACAGCACTACTTGAACTGTGCTGTTAGTGACTACATTAAAGGAACACAGCACAGTCTGGTGCATAGGCTACTAATGTTTTTACAAACCCTTTAGCAATCAAAATTAGTGTTTGCACCGGGTCCAAAATTCTGAACCGGGTACCGGAAGTCGATGGTCGGTCGGGTACCCGAAAATATGACTTCTGTTAGTCTACAAGTTTGTTGTAAAGTCATAATAAGAAATTTTGCTTTGCACGTTGATATAATCTAACACCAACGTATCTTACGTGTGGGCATGACATGTGTTCTTAGGCGTGTGCGTGATAAATTTTGACAGGAAAAAGTAACATGTCAGGTGTTCTGTCACACGTGCAATCTATGTTAGTTAAACTTTGGATCCGGGTAGCAATTTCAGAACCAGGTCCTGACATCGTCGGTCCGGTACCTGGTGCAAACACTAATCAAAATCACTTTATTTCTCATAGGCCTAACATGAATTCATCTCACTGAGAATCTGAGCAACCACATGCCCAAATATATTATCCCTCAAGTGGCCAGTGTGCAGTTTGTGCACTATACGCCGAAGATCTTCTGCTTAGACAAAAGAAAATGCTTGGCATAGCAGCATGAAAATTTCCACCAGTTGGCGTACAACTTAACGTTGCTGCAAGAGGATTCATTCGAGGTGGCGTACAACTTACCTATTGACTATATATTCTGTACTGCAACTAAGTCAAAACGGCAGCTATAAAATTTTCTGCTGCATTGTGTTTCCACTTAATTTACAATGAGTCCCACACAAAATGATTATTTCCTGCTAAATAGGAAAAAATGTCTGTAACTTTTTGCTTCAAGTATGATGGATGCCCATTGCACAGCTCAGGCAATGTACGTTAGGCTATGTCTGATGTAGGTTGTGTGTATGAACACACCTTTGGTACATGGTTTTGTTAGCGCATGAACGATGACACCTCCGCGTAATTTCGGCACACCTTTGGTTGTGTTGGCGTACGAATGCTGACACCTCGGCGCAACTTCAGCGTGGGCTTTACATGGAATGCACCCTGGTCAAGTCACAGGCAGTCCTAGCATTATATAGTAAATACTACATATATGGAAAGGTACAGTAGCCCTAGCGCACTTCACGACCAACTTCGCCTAACTGAATCACAATTTTTATGCCTTAATATCCACCTTACCTCTTTTCAATACATACCAATGTTCAAATCGTGTGTAGGCTAGAAGGCATTTGTTATTGTCTGACGTAATGTGATAGAAATTATTTGATTGGTGGATTTCAAATCTGGGGTGATGAAGGTGTGGTTTTGCATGATTGTTTGGGTGAACAAATCTATTAGTTGTTACAGAAAGTTTTTGGTTTCAAAAATTAAAAGGAGCAAAGTAATTGAACCAACTTACCTTGGGTCAATACCCACAATGCCTGTACTACCATTCAGTGTATGTCCTTTTATTTTATTAATTTTCTCTTACTGGAATATGCAATGATGATAAAAGTGGTCGAAAATTGGCTATTTTCAACCTACCTTAGGGTATTTTCAACTGCCCCATTGAAAACCATGCTAATTTAAGGCAAAATGAATTTTGCATGGGTCATAAGTGGTCATCTAGCAGATGTTGTGATAGAAGTTACATAAGAAGGTAACTGTTTTACATTTGGTGTAGGCCTATGGCCATAAATTATATCATTTAAAATTAAGCTGTTGTAGTTTCCATGATTTTATGCTAGTCAAAAACTAGGCGGTCGAAAATAGCCCGTTACATTGAAAAGTGGTGGGTGGTTTTCGACCTCCCCACTAAATGAGGGCAGTAACAATTTTGGAGCAGGTTCTTTTCATTAGGCCTACAATATCCCAACAACCCTTATCTATCTTGGTTATCAAATTTACTTTATAAGTAAGTTTATGGCTGTAAAGGTATGTATAAGTAAGTCATGTGGCTTATCGCCCATTGTAAGAAAACATGATTTTGAACAATATTATGTATACACATTCGGTTTTCAGGTTTGGATTTTTTATATTAAATGGTTAGCTTGGGTTAAAAGTTTGGTGATTTTAAATTGCCACGAGTTCATAGTACTTGGTGGCAAATACATTTTTAATGTTGTTTCTTCAAGAAATTCAAATTTGGGAGAAATTTTCATGGTGGATGGAAATACCCTAGCAGTCGAACCCCCCCCCCCGGTCTTACCCTACTCATTAATTAGGCCTAGGCCTTGTACTCGGAGGGTAGGCTAGAATGTTTTTCTTAGTTTGCCTACAGTATGTGTACCAATAGCGTGAAACCTATTAAACTGTGTTTACCGATATCTGAATAAAATTTACGAGATTATTTTAAAGGCAGTAGGCAGTCGCCCCAAAATTTTCTTTGAAAAATGAGCAAACTCTTGCAAATCTCCTCTTATTGCATTACAAGCACCTCTGAAGATGTTTTAAACGTAACTATTACAAACAATATGGAAAGCAAGGAGAAATTCTCCTTGAATTTCACAATTCACTAACAAAAATATTGTCACATGATCAAAACAGGCCAATCATGAACTAGAGTAACAGGGCACACTCACTCTGTTTGGGGCGACTGCCTACTGCCTTTAATGCTGTAGGAAAGAGTTTGTCTTTGTGCTGTATATGGGTGATACTCGATGCACAATTTGGTACGTTCTGCAAAATACAATCAATAAATGTGTTTCACGCTATTGGTACACATACTGTAGGCCTACCTCTCTTATTTGAACGGGGCCCGATCGCAAGTAAACGAGGTTAGATTCAACAAAAAGCCAGACAAACGCAATATTTCCCTTTAACACAAACAGAAAGTGAACGGAACTAGGCATATTCGTTAGGCCTAGTCAACATTAAATTAAAACAGTTCAGTTGAGTTGATAGGCCTACGTTAGGCTAGGCTAAAAGCCTATTTTCACACGTGATTATGTTAGGCCTAACGCACGTAGGCCTATACTGTATAGATCCTACGCAGCAGATTAAAGCACCTAGGCCTGTACACAGTAACAACAGTTAATACTAACGTTACGCTTGGACTGCAGGAGCTAGGGGCATGCTGTCACTCAGTGGAAAAAATCTGAGGTTGCAGGAGAATTTCCTACAGAATTTACAAACCTTGCTTCAAACCAACCACTCACATGTCTTGCTTTCACACATACCATTGATGAACAGTATTCCTCAATAAAAATGGAAAACCCCTATCTCTTTTATCTTCACTTTTTCGGCAATTCATGTAACTTTGTAATGTCCACCAATCTTAAAACGCCGACGATGTATGTACGTAGCCTACATTAGAAATACACTACAGTAATGCCTGCATATTTAGCACTGCACCACATGTAACGCTAAATTGCTACACAATATACGGTACATGCTAAATGTACATCATAACTACAAGATGAACGCGCCGAGCATGGGGTTGTATCACGGTAGCTTATAAACAACATAATTGTGTTCAGCACTTCTTATTTAAAAAAGAGCTTCCATACAAAAGGGGACCAGCTTGTGACATTTGAATGAAATGTCGAATTCCAAAGCCAGGAGCAGGATTTGATGTCTGAAAGTAGGGGGTAAACCTGGGTGGACTGTCAAACGGCTCCTGAGGGGCTGCGGGAGCGCAAAGAATCCCCATTACGGCGTGGGGTCCGGGGGCCGCCCCAGGGCCCTCTGGCGGGGTCCAGGGGAAGAACCCCAGTAGGTCCAGGAAGCTCTGGGGTATTAAATTTACGAATTTTAGGCATTAAAATGATGCACTTAAGCTTCAACTCTGTCATAAGGTAGGCGCTTAAAGGGAAATATTGATTTTAAAATGCACCAGCATGGCGTACTAAGAAAACAGCTAATCATTATTAAACCGGCACTCCGTCTCACCAATAAACTTAAAGGTGATCAGTCGTCTTGAAATATTCTTTGTGACGTCAGCCTTTTCTTGACATGTTTCTGCAGTCGTCACTGTTCAAGGATACACCGTACAAGCATGGTATAGCTAATCGGTAAGCAAGAAGAGACGGCTTGTAGCTGTATACCTACTAGCTATACCGATGTCATCATAGCTACTTGTACGGTGTATCCTTGAACAGTGACGACTGCAGAAACATGTCAAGAAAAGGCTGACGTCACAAAGAATATTTCAAGACGACTGATCACCTTTAAAATCTCCTCAAAGTATTGTGCATTACAAGAGTTACGGAAGTTACATCATTTGAGTTTTTGAAAGTTTGGGCCAAAAAATTGTTCCTGAGTAACAAATAAGTGAATTTCTTTCTGTGAAAACCTTAATTCTTGAAAAAAACCGTACTGCCTTATTTAGTATAAAAAAAATTATCTATAAAAATACTGAAATTTGCAGTAAAACAAACCCAATATTTCCCTTTCACAATTTGACTGTTTCAATTACATAATTACTCCATACAACTAACAGTCGGCCGGAATCGATAACTGAATGCAGAGGGCTTGAGGAAGGAGGGGGATGAATTATCTTGACTGTTTCCAGAAGCTTTGGAACAATTAGGTTATTTTAAGAATGGGAGATCTAGTATCCATGGGTTGGCGCGGAGCGCAAGAAATTTTTGGCCCAAAATGCTCCCCAGATCGCTGGAAATGGCACTTCCAAGGCCTATTTACCGCATATAAAAAGGGGAAACACTTGCAATATCGTAAATATAAACTTTAAATAATACCAAAAATATGCTGGGGGGAGGGGCTGCTGGGGCCTCAGTGTTGATATTTTTATTCAATTCCTGTTTTGAGAGTGGAAATTCACACTCTTTGAACTGTTAAGAAATGTTGATGTTCTATTTTCTTCGTTTTTTCTTTATTTTTTCTTCGTTTTTTTCAAGTTTTTGATTTTCCAGGGGGGCAAGTGTCCCCCTTGCCCCCCCTCCGGACGCCCATGTATTTCGCTCTGAGTAACTTGGCAGCTTCTCTTTCACCCCGACAAGTGCCAGATGCTTACTAGCCTGGTCGTGGTAGAACTACTAAGAACACGGAGGTGGAAGTCTTCCAGCTCCCTGCTCCGACCAAGTTCATTTACTCTATGCAGAATTACGCTGATGCTATAGGCATAATCAGAGGGATCTTGGTGTGCTTTTACAAAAGGCAACTGATGCTGCAAAAAATGAGTTTAAAAGTATGGCTTATAAGATTAATAATGACCAAAACATCCGTTGTATACTGCACTCATGAGTCTCCTGCAAAAAACAAAAACAAAAACAAAAAAAAAAAAAAAAACAAAAAAAAAACAAAACAAAAAACTGTCCTCGGAGAGAACATTTATTACGGAGCAACACAGTGAACAAGTAAAGGTCTAATTACCATGGGCGTAAGAGCCCGAGTTGATTTTTTTTACGGGGGGGGGGGGCGGGGGCTGTAACGACTTGTCCGAAAAATATAACCCAAATTTTCCACGCACTCCACGCGCGTTCAATATGTTAATGTAATATCATATAAGCATGTATCGGTTATCACATATCATGCACATAGGCGTAGGAGCCCAAGTTGATGGGGGGGGGGGCTGTAAAGACTTGCCCGAAAAATTTGACCTCAAAGTCCGTGTGCTCCACGCGCGTTCAACATGTTAATGTATATATTATATAGGCATGCGTCGTTTTTTGTCACACCGCTTGCCAATTACATACAATGTTTCTACCCTTTCCATATTGATAATATTTTTTTATTTTTCTCATGGGGGTGGGAGCATGCATTGTGTTGTGTGATCGTCGGCCTGGGGGAGGGGGTTCTCCCCCTTTTTTTTGAAATATTAGGTGTCCTTACATGCAATCTGGTGCCACATATGCTACCTTGGAAGTGTAATTTGGGTTAAAAAAATACGTATTTAGGTACTAAAAAGAAAAAAATAAGCATCAATGGGGGAGGCATGGCCCAATGTCCCTATAAATACACCACTGATAATCATAATATAAGTTTAATCATTAAAAACACAATGGTGAATTGATACCGAATATATTGGTGCTGGTACAATTCAAATCAGAACTTTATTTTAATTACCAAGGAAGTTTTCTAAACTATTGATTACCTTTACCTATAGCATTGCATTATTTTTCTTGCAGTAGGTGCCCGGAAACTTCTCAGCATATTGCCCGAATTTTCACAAAAATACTATTATGCTAATTACAGAGGGAGTAAAATAAAATTATCTTAACACACTCTGCAGACTCCAAGTAGAGGCAAATTGTAGTGGCAAGTTTGTGTTTAGAAATTTAGAAAGCGATTTCCTGCAATATTGGGATATGGGGATGCCAGATTTTCTCGGTACTTGGTGATGACAGGCTTTTAGGCTATGTGCCTGAGTTGAAGAATGTTACTAGCAGAAATGTAGTGATAAATTCGTCTAAGTGGCTTAGAATGCAATTTTCTACAATCTGGGGCGTCCGAATATTCTCTCATACTGGAGACCCAAGCATGGTACAAGACACATTCTACTCAGTTGTGTTGTAGAGTGGGGTTTCCTGCAACCTGGGACACCCGGGATGCCAAATTTTCTGACCTCAGGTTAGTCCTAAACTCGATTTGGCTGAGGTCGGCTGTGGCACGTACGGCTCACCTACTTAAGAATCACACCTATGCCAAATTCCTGAACCCGCACCTCCCACTTTTGAAATACTGGTGTCGCCACTGAATGTGTTTGATAACTTTTGTAATGTTCATTTAGGTGAAACATCACTAAAATAATATTTTTCAGGCGCATGGTAGATGAGGTTCTTATTTTTACCTCTTGTTGGGCTCTTCGGGGGATCCCAAGCACTTCGAGAACCTTACCATCATTTTACCCCCTCTGTAGGTAGGCAAAGGGTATAAGGGCGCCCTTATCAATTTTTGACCTAAACTATATAAACCCCAAATACCTTGATGCAATTAAAGCTTATGTAATAATGCGCTGACTGCATGGTAAGATATCTTTTAGAACAAATGATGGCTGCATTTTAATTTTATTTCACAACCATCCGCAAAATACCCACATTTCAGTACTCTCTTCAGACATCCATCTTCTGCTATATTCTTCTTCTTAAAGTATTCGCATCATCTCAACGGTAAGCCTTTGTCACTGTAGAAGGCGTAATAATGGGGAACACATTATTAAACCTAAGTTGCGTTTTTATTACCCCCCCCCCCCACCTCCCCCTCCTTGCCTTGCTTTTTGTCTGAGTTCTTTTTCGAAATAAGTACAACTACCAATTTTGTGAGGAGTTATGTGTGCCCGCTCTTCCACTCTCTCACTTGGAACAGATCAGCAAAAGGCATCTTGCTAGTGTCCCTACCCTGTAGCTAACCCAGTCCATCGGACAGCGTCCTTACGACGTCCCCGAACCCCGAGCCATCCTAGGAGGGCCCGGCATGCATCCAACGGCCTCTGCTTATGCTTCCGTAAATTTGTAGGCACATTCAACTGCTCTGTATCGAAGGAGGAGCATTTGTCGCTCGGGGTAAAAAACATATATGCATGCACTTGGCGCATATGAACGTTTTACACCGATTCGCTGGGCTAACTAGGATTGGGCTTACGGCATCATACGGTACTCTGCCAGTACGGTATAGTCCCCCATCCGTGTGGTACCCATATGCCTCCATCGTCATCAAATTAACCGACGGTTTGTCCGAGTTAGGCTATTATAAAACACTGGTCAAATTTTCTGGTCAATGTTTCTGGTGAATTCCATACCCTTCAGCCATTTGAATATGTGCTTCATCTAAATACCGTTATTCTGTGAATACTCCGTACTGTCCCACGGCTCCGCCCTGACAGGAGTCAACATGGGTGTTCCCCTGGGCAACCGACCGGGGAAGCTGAGACGGATCCTGGATCTCACGCCCGAAGGCGCTTGCCGCTCCTGCGACTCCTTCGGCTCCGATGAGTCTGTTCAACTTGGAGGTCGATCATTATTTTGTGCCCGTCCACTTTTCAGTTAGAACTGACCCTGCCCATTTTAGCACTGGAAATGGGTTCTGTAGGGCATAAAGTACCCACTACTAGGACGCTGTTCCACGGCTCAAATCTGTTCATGTGCCAGGCTGATTGCCTGGACTTCTTCCCGTAGGGGTGGCGCCAGCCGGGGAGCATGAGGGCCATTTCCCGTGGAAGGTTACCCCCCCCCCCCCCCCCGTGAGGAAAATTTTCCAGTTTCGTCGAGGAGCTTTAATATGTACAATAGAGTAAGGAATCCCGACGACAGTCAGTCGCCCCAGCGATCTGCTTGAAGGAAAGATTCTTCAATAAAATCTCAAAATTTTCCAATTTACCCCCAATAAACAAAATGTCTCAAATTTTCTTCAACGAAAATCCAAATTTTATTTAGTAGCAATTAATCCAAATTTTTCACATTTTGTTAAATAAAACCCTCAATTTTTTTTTCAAAAGCAGCCCAAAACTTTCGGCGGCCGAAGCATGCTGTTATTTTTGCGTTAGACATCCTTTTGGCAACCCGTCGCCTTTGTCGGGTCTTTAGGATGCTGCAATGGGCGTCTGGAGGGGGGGGCAAGGGGGCACTCCCCCCTGGAAAATCAAAAACTTGAAGAAACGAAGAAAAAACGAAGAAAATATATCATCAAGACATCAACATTTCTTAACAGTTCACTCAGTGTGAATTTCTACTCTCAAAACAGGAATTGAATAAAAACATCAACACTCAGTCTCCAGCAGCCCATCCCCCTCCCCGACTATGATATTATGATATTGCAAGTGTTTCCCCTATATGCGGTAAACAGGCCTTGGAAGTGCCATTTCCAGCGATCTGGGAGGCATTTGGGGTCAAAATTTTCTTGCACTCCGCGCCAACCCATGATGGCGAGGAGCACTGAGAGTCTGTCTATGGGTTTCGCCCTCCCCTTGACAAATTCGTGGCCACACCTTTGTCAACACTGTGTGAAATAGCATCTAAATTCTTTTCTGGGAGTAAAATATTTCCCATGAGAAAAGTTTTGTCCCCCTATAAAAATTTGCCCCCCCCCCGAATTTTTTTCTGCGGACGCCCATGGATGCTGCTCATCGACATCGGGAGCTCCCCACCACCAGTCGGGCAAATCTTGGCGCCACCCTGTTCTCCCCCTCCCCCACCACCACCACACCAGCCCGAACGGCATCTCCCACAAATGAATACCGGTACGACCTGGCAAAAAGCATGAAAGCAATTTTACCGATAGCGTTACTATTTCAACAAAGTAAAGATGGTACGCCAGACAGTTGAAACAAAAAGAGATCAAATAACTGCAGTAAAGTGTTGCAGATTCATCAATTCATAATTTGAACTTGTCGCAAGAGATATAGCAACAAGGAATTCCCCTCACCATCACAAGGAACCTGCGCAACCGGCGGGTCATGGCGCAGAAGAAATTGTGACAATTCTAACAACAGAAAATCGCGCGTATTGAAGCTCTTGGCAGAGTGACTTTTTACGGTATCTTTGATATGCCATCTCATGTTTCGACAAACTTGTAAGTCAGAACAGTTGTGTTGTTTCTTATGCGGAAGCGACAAAGGAGCTATTAAAAAACCCTCATTTAGGGGAACCTTAAATTAAATTCCTCTAGCCCAAATATGCTTGCGCTTGTTCCCAGTGTACAACTGGTTCACCAGCAAATTTAATCAGACACAGTAAAATATGATGAATGGTGATAGCAGCTAGTGATATAGTTGCACAGCGATGATCTATAAACAGTAGACAAATGCTGAACAAATGATAAAAATTTTAATTGACTTTTGTTATAATAGCTGTACCTATTTTTTTTTTTTTCAACTTTAAAATCACTTCGTATTACTCGAAAACAAAGTCAAAATTGAATTTAATCACCCAATAGCTTAATGACTGGACAATCGTCCATCTGGCATGTAAGGGAGGCTGGGAAGGGGGATGAGCAGAGTTGAGGAGGGGGAGGACAAAGATAAAAGAATTAGATAGGTCACATTCTTCAATGCGCGCGATGGCAAAATAACAATCCAAATTTTTGCACTAGATATTTTTACGGATATGTTGAATTTTGCAAACACTATGTAAATGAGCATTTGTGTAGAGCGCCACCTATACTAAACCCATATAAATCAGCAATTCGCCTTTTCGCTCGACGCCTTAAATACCTCCTAGACGCGCTTACCGTATTTTCGATGCGTGAGAAGGGGGAGTAGCAACTCTCTGGTGAAAGTTGCCATACTAATGCTAGCCAAGAGCACCGTGACTGTGTATGCCTGAAGAGTTGATATGCAGTGGGCGTAAGGGTTTTTCGTCTCTGGGCGACATTTGCTACAATTTCCTGAAATAAGTAATTGCTGATCGTTTGTTCGCTCTAATCCGGCTGCTATACAGACCTGTTTTTTATTAAGTCAGAAATAAACCACCGAATTACACAGTAAATTACATTTACATGTACTAAATCGTTTGTGTCGAGTAACTAATTCGTCGAATACCATTGCACAATCTACTGCCGTCGCCGAACATCGTACACAGGGGCGTATATATTGAATTTGAATTTGCAGGGGAGGGGGGGGGGGTGAAATTTTGGGACCGACTACATTTCTTGCAGACCGACTCCCATTGCCATAGTTGTACGATCCGAAATTCTGGGGATTTTTTTTTTTTTTTTTTTTTTTGCTTTTTTTGGCAATTTGAGACCGACTTTCGATTTTTACGTTGCTTTTCGGTAAACTTTTCACTTCAGATGTTGTTCATGTCTGGTCTACTGTTACAACGGCATACTGAACTGGCTTTGAGACCGACGTTTTGGAGCTCAGAGACCCAGAGACCAACTTTTGATTTTCACCGGGGGGAGGGGTCACACACCCCCGTATTTACGCCCCTGATCGTACAATTCCGTCGGACTTCATCATTCACCATTTCGTGCTACCAATGACACTTTGAACCTATACCTGGCCAAACTATTGCCTTTCTTTCAATTTTTGTCATGAATATTACTAGTGAGGGTAATTAGAGTTGGTTTGAAACTTTGTTTATGTACCGTACTTTACTGTTTGTAAAATGAAGGTGCTTAAAAAAGGAATTCGGAAATTAGTCCTTTTATTATTTTTATTTTTACATACCGGTACTATTTAAGAGTAAAATTCTTTTTTGACGTCAAACTAGTAGACTCTGATCTGGAGAATACTGCAAATGACGTAGTGAATTGTGAAATATGCTTCTATTATATTTTTTTTCTAAGATGACTAGCTGCCAAATATTTTTAGCCCGGGGCGGATCCAGAGAGACCTGGCGACGTCCGGACCCCCCCCCCCCTCATCTCCAGGTGGCCTTTTTTAAAGTTGCTATTTTCTCCCGCACACAAGAAGATTGCATAAGGCGGATCAGTGTGGGAACCCATTTCTTTCCAAGATTCTATTGAATGTTCGATAACGACCAACGTTTTCTGAGCGCTTCGGAAAACAATTCATTATCTTTCATATTCTGAATTGCACCCACACCCCCCACCAGGTAACCTTGACATACGTAGCCAGTGTATATGGTCTGGATTCTTAAATGGCGGCCCGGGGGCCACATCCGGACCGCGAGGGGATCCAGTCCGGGTCTGAGGTCTTAAACAAAATATGAGGTTTCTTTCCGAGATATCCTTTATGCGGACAAAAGAATCCTTTTTGATACTTTACATGAAGTAAAACATAACTAAAATGTGTTGAAAACGTTATTCTTCGGCGGCTCTTTGCGCACACCTCTCACTAGCAGTTACTTAACTATTACTTCTAAAGCACAGCTTTGGTGCGGTGATTGTTCTAAACCAGTAACGTGGCCAGGGGTACCCCACCAATCTTGGTAAAATCGACAATAATTAGAAAATAAGAGGCCCACAGTGTATCTGCATCGGTGAAGTTGTATTGATTTCGAACGATTACTGTACTTTCGGATAAAAAGAAATTGACGAATAGGCAACTTGGAAAATAAAAGTAGAGAAGAGAACTAGTGTTAAGGTGACCTGCATGCCTTTCCCAGTGTTTGTTTTTTTTTTTTTTGTTTTTTGTTTTTTTTTTCATTTCTCCTACCCAAAATCGTCCCAAACTACAAAATGTTCTCTCGCTCTGCACGCTTTTCCATTTAAGTTCAATCTAGAAATTAAAATAAGTCGACTAACGTATCCACACACCCAGGGGCGGATCTGGGGGGGCTGACCCGGCCCCGCCCCCCTTTTAAAATGCAAAAAAAAAATGAAAGGGAAAAAAGAGGAAAAAACGGAAAGGAGAAGAGATAGAGAGAAGGACAGAGAGTGGAGTGATAGAAAATGAAGCTGCAATTAACAACCTCGAAGCATGGGAGTCATAGCGCACAGCAGATCAGTTTGAACGTCAATTGGGACAATTCACATGCATGCTGTCTTACTACACATGATTGTGTTTGTCACGCCTTGACTTGTTTGTCAAAATCTAGCTTTGTTGGTTCGACAGAAATGAAGGGCCGTCGACCAATCAAACTGTTAGAATCCAACCACGCTCCCTTGTGAAAAAAGTTTTTTCACTAACGAACTTATGGTTGTCTTTTCCCAATTTTGAGGTTGGAATATGAGAGACCATGCTCCATTCGCAAGTTCGAGGCCGACTTTAAACCTGTTCTAACCCCAGCCTTGATTTTGACATGTTTTCGTGGAATTTTGAAAATACAAAATGCCCATATCGGAGAGGGAAAAAATCAGGCGGCCCATGCGTCAAACAACTGTGAACCACTGCAACAAGCGTTATCCGGGGAACCGCCAACTCATTCCTCCCAAGTGACCCGTATTTCGCGGGTTTGGCCCGCATTGAACACCCAAACCTGCTGCCCCGCCCAACCCTTTGAAAAACCCGCATTTCAGTACATGATAGAGTCACAAAACAAAACAGAACAGAGTACCATGCATGTTATCCTCACACTGTAAAAATTAACGTTAACGCTTTTTTAACACTGTAACGCGTTTATGGCAAAGGAAACAACAATAAAATGCATAATCATATATTGCTAACATAAACACATTAACGCGTTATACGGCTCCATGTTTAACACGTTTATGTGTTTAATTTAAACGCATAATGTTTATTATGCGCACTGTTTTGCGTTTAGTATTAAACACATAAACGCGTTTACTATGGAGCCTAAGACGCGTTATAGTGTTTAATGCGCTTATGTATTCTATTGTTTTTTTTTTACCATAAACGTGTTTTAGTGTTAAAAAAGTGTTACCGTTGATTTTTAGAGTGCATAGTAATCACTTGCCTCGACAGTTGATGTAATATGCTCTCCAGAGACAAAGACAATTCTACCATTTGTCTTTAAAAGGTTTTTCGCGCACTGTGCAACTCTTCAAGCAACATTGCCAGAGATTAAATAAGCACTTGACTTGATAGAAGTATTCTTATTATTCCCAATTGACCCTAGGCTATAAAAGAAAGGCTACAGTAATCTCTTTTGTAAAAGCCTTCCCCCCATGCCCAGTCTCGTGCCGTTCTACACAGCCACCCATCCGCCCTCCTCTTCCTATCGTCGTCCTTACCGCAACCTCTTTTTGGAGGAATGACGTGCCCCTCTGGCTTAAGCGTATGGAGAGACATATTTCAGGAGGCGGCGGGTTTCTCGTGAAAATTTTTCCTTGTTGGCAGAAAAAATGGCAAGAATTTTGCTCTGAAAAAATGACATATTTTGTTCGGGGGGGGGTGGGGGGTTACCGACCGTATATCCCTTCTTCATGCACTTATGTCCTCCGGTGCTCCCACCCTGCCGAAAAATCCTGGCTATAAAAGACTAATCTTTTCACACATGAAATGTGCTGTATTAAGGGTTCGTTGCTGCTACCGCAGGATGTAAAACTAGACAATTTTTCGTTAATACATATATATGTTTCATTGGTATCAAGTAAAGTGATGAGTAAAGTAGAGATTTGTTACTCCTATAACGTGAATTTTTCGAATAAAGTTTGTCCAACGTACCTTTTCTCGGGTATGTTTGAATGTCTAAATCATGAGATCTCAGAATAATGTTTCGATGCAACTTACAAAGCCTTAAAAATGCAACTTAATGCATTTCAGTCTTGGAGTAGTATTTGGCACGAATTTCGTTGGTTTGCTATGTGTCGACTAATGATGGTGCTCCGCTTAGATGGTGGAAGTCTTTAACACCCCCCCCCCCTTCCATGTTAAAAAGAACTTATGACAGTGACAGGTAGCGCCACTTTTCGTTTAAGCCAAGTTTTACAAAAAAAATATCAGAGTGGAGGAGTGCTCCCTCAGAGGACAACTCTTCCTCTTACATCCAGCCAAAAGAAAGGGAAAAAATCACTGAATAGAATTTTGAAATATATCATAAAATCAAAGCTTTCCCAAATATAAGTCCATTTTGTATTTAAGCCACCTACATAAACAATAATTTCTCAAAGCTAGACCCCTCCCCTTAGACGACAACCCCTTCCCTTGCGTCCAGCCAAAAAGGCAAGTTTTTTTTATAATATTGAAAGATTCTAAAACTATAACCAGTCCAAATTAGCTCTGCCAAAGATGACACCATTTTCAATTTAAGCCACATTACACAAATGTCACCTTCCCACCGAGAATCTTATCCAATAGGGCAACTCTGCAAGGGGGTGACAAAGGATCCGCCCAATTTCCATCTATCCTAGAACAGGACTGCCCCCATGAATTTTGTCATGGCCACGGCGGCCCTGGAAGTGCAGTGCTTTGAAGTAAGATAAACGACTGTCTATCTGTCACGAATGAAGAGTGTGAGTGCACAGTACTCTTCTTTTATTATATGTTCCTATATAATCGGTCTTGGGAAACTGCCCTTTTCATGTTGGAAGACCTCCTACAAATGACCCTAGATCCACCCCCTGTTCAGTTTGCGATTTATCAAAAATTTGCCAGTCGAACTCAGAGAAAAAAAGAGAAATCTAGCAGGGCCAATTGAGAGGGTCAAAGTCTTTAATATAGTATACCGTTTACTTACACTTAGACATCAGAATGAAAAGAGAAATTAAACACCGATCAGGTAACTTCCTTTCATTCCACCAACACTAAATTTCATAAACTGAATCTGAAATGCAATTATTTTAAAACAAGTAAACCATTACAATGCTAAGCTTAGGACAATGAATTTTTCTTTTGATGAATTACCAAGAAAATATTATTTATGTACACTCTGATGAAGAACAGTCCTAACTAAAGCCTAGTTAAGGTTTAAAAATTGTTATCTCCAGGTTACTAGTTGTTCTTAACAAATCTATAGTCATCCCCTAGCACCACTTCTTACTCAGTCCCGTAGTGAGACAATTCAGTGAAAGGGCAGGACGCCGTATGCAACTACTTGGTGCAACGTGCTTCTGTATGTGGTGCTATGGCTTCTTGTACTTGCGACAACTCTGAATCTTGGGTAAAGTTACCCAAAATATTTACGGACTTTCCTCTTCGGGAATACCCACTAAGCAGGATACTTTGCCTAAGTCCGACCTACGCAAGCTTTTGTGGGTAAGTATTCTTTTTGAATTCTGCCCGGGAACTTACTAAAGCCCAAATCTCTATATAAGCCCTATAGTAGCGTTAGCATTGGAAACTTGGGATTCAAAGTGATCCGGGGTATACTCTGAACCACTTTTGCAAGATTTTAATTCATAAAATGGTTGTTTCCACAATTTTCGAATTTGATTTCATTAAATCCACTTTTTTTAGCTATGAAGCAAACATGGGTCTACTATTTTTGTAAGGGCTCTGGAAGAAAGTGGTTGACGAATGATTTGATATGCCCGCTTTCAAAAGTAAGGTACATGTCCTCCCCTTTCCCCACCTGTTGACGCTTATGGCCGGCAGGCGAAAACCAAAAGTTACCCCAAAGGGTCCCGCTCAGTAAAGGAGCTTAGTACCCTTAAAGGACAGTGTGTCATAAAAGAGGTATATGCTGATTAATCAGGTTGTCATAACTTACCATTTCATCACATTTAAAGTTATAGTCTCTCAGCTCGAAGGATGAAAAAACTGAATGTAAAATCAAACGTCAACCTGTCATCCGCTTTCACTTATGCCTGGACAGCATCCAAACTCTACGCAAAAGACATAGGAGGCAACCATATTGGTAAAAAATTGCCTTTCATGGTCAATAGGGCTATACATACTACAATCGTTGACAAAAATCGAAAGAGTATGAAAAGGATTACGTCCCCTAAACCAAAATATAGGGATCATGCCTTATCGGCCTACACGAAAGTATAAGCAAATATTGTGGGTTTTCCAAAATGCTAAAGGTTCCCGTCCTCCCTAACCAAATTATTAGAGGGAAATATGTCTCACATAATATAACAATTTAACCAAATATAATTGCAGTTAACCAACAAGAACAAAAGTTTTAAGTTCCCAACCAAATTATAGAGGGAATATTTTTTTCGCGTGTGTCTACGAATATCTTCTTAACCACCGAACATGCGACATGATGTCAGAGAGTCTAATATTCAAACTATATCAACACATTACGGATTTGACCAAAATTTTAAGGATGTGCCGCCCCCCTCAACCAAGTTATAGGTTTGGACTATGTCTCACACTCACAATATCAGCAAAGGATGTGGTCGTTAACAAAATATTTGGTTGACGAAAGGCGATTCGTACCCAATCAAATTATTGGGGATCACCTCTTCTCTTACTTTTATGTATCACAACTAGCAAAGTAGGATCAAATTTAGTTTTATGTTATTGCGATGGCATTCTCTTCCCGAAAAACAACACACCTCCTTGTCTCGATATCAATTTAGGGAGCCCGCCGTCGTAACTGTTCTTATCACTTCACATGCGGGCTATCGTACTATAGGAGGGCATGCAGGTCAGAGTGCGTAAAAGGAAGTGAAAGAGCATAGACCCTTTTCCAAATAGCATATACACAGGATTGTGGGATAGAAATTTGGTGTGAAACATTGTTTGCCACAGTAAAATGCCATTGACAAAAACAACGTGTTCCAAAACTCTGTCCAACAATCCATTGTACTTACTGTTTGGAAAAGGGTCTATGGAAGACTTCCTCGGACCAGGGAGTTGTAACAGACTCCCTGCTCGGACATCCATGGAAAGAGCCTCTGAAAAGTTTGCCAAGTCTTGGCTAGAGTACATGATTTAACCTAGACATTCGGAAAAGATGTAAGCAGAGGGGGCAAGTTTATCCGACCTCCCATGTATCTAGGAGTCACTGGGTAAGTATATATTTAACCACCAACAGATATGAAGTGCAAAGTTTTCGCCATAACTTAGTCACAAGTATTAAGTCTACAGGTCTAGTTATTGATAGATTTAGGGCAATCAGATCAATATAATAATTACTTGCATTAACGTGCATTTTGTGAAAGCGTAGGGGCGGAATCATGCATTGAAGTTCATTTACGTGATAAACTGCAAAGAAGACAATTAACATCACAAAATGTCACGGATACCGAAACAACCAAATCGTACGGCGAAAAACCAACCAACAAACCAAATAAACAAACACAGGAAAGAAAACTTAGTTTTATTTTATTGCGATGGCATTCTCTTCCCGAAAACCAACACACCTCCTTGTCTCGATATCAATTTAGGGAGCCCGCCGTCGTAACTGTTCTTATCAGTTCACATGCGGGCTATCGTACTATAGGAGGGCATGCAGGTCAGAGTGCGTAAAAGGAAGTGAAAGAGCATGGAAGACTTCCTCGGACCAGGGAGTTGTAACAGACTCCCTGCTCGGACATCCATGGAAAGAGCCTCTGAAAAGTTTGCCAAGTCTTGGCTAGAGTACATGATTTAAAGGTCGTGTGACATGAAAATATATAGTTGGATATTTGATGTAAAAAGCATTAAAAATCCAGAAAATGGCCGCAATTCCCATTAAAATCCGTCAAACATTGACCATTTTACAGGGAAATTTCTATTTCACACTTGTATCATGAATAAACATGAGCTAAATATGCAAAGATGTGACATCTAAAGATGGACATACCATAAATAGCACATGTTAGCCTTTGTTTTTTCAACCTTAATTTCAAGGACACTGGTAGCATTGTTATTCCCTGAGGGGTTCATTATAAAAGTTAAAATTTTATCCTTGAAAAATATTGATATCACTCACCAAACTGTTATCTATATGATCAGTAATTAAGAGATAATTTATGTAGGGTTAACAAAAGAAATCTTAACACTGTGCAACACTCCACATAACTATTTTTGCATAGGCAATTAGTTTCTTCAGGAACCATCAAACTTTGAAGATGTGTATTTTGAGAACGGTAAAAGATATTGAAATAATTCCAACGGATCTTTGATTGGAGGACTTAATTCTTTAACTGACAAGTGAAACAGCTCTTTTTGGTGGCATGTCACACAACCTTTAACCTAGTCATTCGGAAAAAGATGTAAGCAGAGGGGGCAAGTTTATCCGACCTCCCATGTATCTAGGAGTCACTGTGTAAGTATATATTTAACCACCAACAGATATGAAATGCAAAGTTTTCGCCATAACTTAGTCACAAGTATTAAGTCTACAGGTCTAGTTATTGACAGATTTAGGGCAATCAGATCAATATAATAATTACTTGCATTAACGTGCATTTTGTGAAAGCAAAGCTTAGGAGCGGAATCATGCATTGAAATTCATTTTACGTGATAAACTGCAAAGAAGACAATTAACATCACAAAATGTCATGGATACCGAAACAACCAAATCGTACGGAGAAAAACCAACCAAGAAACCAAATAAACAAACACAGAAAAAAAAAAGAAAGAAAGAGGCTGATTTCAACTTAGTAGTTGTTATGAGTAGGCTATTAATATTTACCAAAAAGGTACGTAATGAGGAATAGAGGTTAAGGAAATTGCTTTTTTTTGAGGGTTTAAAGTCTACGGCCTGCGGAGTAGACGAACTTTTTCTGATTACTCGTCAAAGGGCAGGGGCTACACAAACTATTCGACCTCATTCCAGAATTGTGTAGCAATTGCATCTTAATTAGTGTATGCGGTGGGGTGGGGTGGGCTATACACGCGTTCTTTTCGTTGCTCTCCGCTACGAAAAATACTAACAACGACAATGTAAAGGAAAGTACACAGCGCCACCACACAGGCTAACCGTGAACATTCCTTAATTGTAATATCTATCGTATATCAAGAACTAAAGGCCACATGGTTAATGTGGTGTCAAAATGCTCAAAGTCTGGTCATTTTATATGTTGCCCAAAAAATTGAGATCCATACAAATCTTGACTATTAACATGGGCCAAAATGTTCTCTTTTAGTACCTCAAGCGGTACTTTAAATGACGTAGCCAAATATTATATTTCATTGATTACGGGCGAGATTTGATAATCTGAAAGTGTGTGTGTGTGTTGGGGGGGGGGGGGACCGGGAAAAGAACACAACTGCATTAAAGCTACCGCGAGAGAGGGAAGCGTTCCTTGGAAGTGTGGGATCTACTGGGGCCGCTCAGGAGCAGCTCAGGCTCGTAGCCAGACAAGGTACTGGAGGGGGGGGGCAAAATTTTTCGGGGGGCGAAAATTTATTCGGGGGGGGGCAAATGTGTACAAATGTATTAAGTCGATGGTAAGATTCAAACTCTCTAGGGGGGCGAAAAAAATTTCACGGGGGCTTCGCCCCCTGGCCCCCTTACTACGGGCCTGGCTCAGCAGCTGCTTACAGAAGACCATCAAAATAAAGTGGTACGTTGTCGTCAGAACTCTTAACCTAACAATACTTTCTCCAATCACATACGGTGTTGTTACTTTTTCTTTTTTCCTTTTTTTTTTCTAAGGTCTAAGAAGGTACCCCTAATGTTTATAATTGTGAAGGAGTAATTTGGTTTCGAAAGCGTAGGTTACAGTAAAATTGTCTGAAAAAGATCAAATTTTGAGGGTTAGGTATACTTTCTAAAACTACTTTTACGGATAGTTAATGCATGGCACGGGGTCCGCAGATGAGCATTTTTCAACGAGGGAATTGTCGGGGATCCAATAATTTTCAAGGAAGGGGGCCCAAGATGGCAAATTTCAATTGCACTGAAGAGAGATAACGAATGCGAAGCATTCCAAATACCCTCTGGTTCCAGAAAGTGGGACCTTTATGTGATCGCTTAGAAGAAAAAAACTTTACCCTAAACCTACCGAAAATTACACATCATTGCAAGTTTTAGTAAAAGTTTACTTTTTCCTCCTGTTTTCGCTTCCTTTTCATCCTTTTGCTCCTTTCACTTTCCTTTTGTTTACCGTCGTTGTTTCGAGGCGGGGCAGGGTCCCCAATGACCCTGTGATCGTAATGATAGAACTTAATCAAATAGGCAGATCAATATTTTCGTGCCTATATCGGTACACATCACCAATCATTTACAGCTCTATTAGGGTGTATTTCTAGCCTACTTTTCAAAAATTCTCGCGCTGCGCGCGATAATGTATAGCTACAATGTTGCTGTTGTTGCTATAGGTAGCTTCGGGGGCCAGTCAAGTCGCCCCCTAGCAAAGTCGCCCCTCACAAAGTCGCCCCCTACAAAGTTTCCCCCTGACAAAGTCGCCCCCGGCCAACAAAGTCGCCCCTTAACAAAGTCGCCCCTTACAAAGTTGCCCCTTACAAAGTCGCCCCTCGACCAACTCGCCCCCGACAAAGTCGCCCCCTCAATTCAATTAAGTCGCCCCTCATTAAAAATAAACCGAAAAAAGGTATAAATTACCAACATTCTTCACTGATAAATGATAAGTGACAAACAAAAGTCACTAGCGATGTGCAATAACTTACTTAGGCCAAACGATAGGCCAGGACCGGCTGCTACATGATCATTGCATTATAGGCTAGCCTAGGCCTATGTAGACGCAGATGTGAACGCTAAGCCAACTAGCTCCCTGGTAAAAACGTAAACATGTACGTACAGACAGTGTCATTACACATTACTCGCGCAAAAATGATCCACATGTTTATAAGGTATATATATGGTTATGATAAGCTAGCCCTGCCCGTAAGCCGCTTTATGCTTAGCTAGCGGGATGACTAGGCCTAGATCCTGTCCTCCTGACTTGTATGAGGTCTCGGGCCACATGGTCTCAGCTGTTGGTCCCAAAAATAATTTCGAAAGGTATGAGTGTCGATGTTGTATTTATAAATTATAATGCCCCATGGTTATTGCAAAAATTTCGGGGTTCAACCACAAGCCTTTTTATTTGTTGAAATGGTTAATGTTGTTAACCAGTAGGCTAACGTTCTCTTTCTGGTTGATTTATACTAACGTTAGTAGCCTGCAAGCAGTTCCCCCCTCAGACGGGATGGCCTATTCCAAAAATAGTCTCTTGTGCTTAGCCTTGTACAATCTCAAATGAAGTAGTACTCTAAACGTACGGGGGGCGACTTTGTCGGGGGGCGACTTTGTCGGGGGAGACTTTGTCGGGGGGCGACTTTGTCGGGGGGGCGAGTTTGTCGGGAGGCGAGTTTGTCGGGGCGAGTTTGTCAGGGGGCGACTTTGTCAGGGGCGACTTTGTCAGGGGGCGACTTTGTAGGGGGCGACTTTGTAGGGGGCGACTTGACCAACAACCGTAGCTTCAATCATCAATGGCTTGAGTAATTTCTCAGTTAACACAAAACGTTTTTCAACCGTGCCAGTTTAGTCATAAAAACGTTTTATAACCATAACACTCCCTCCCCTCCCTTAAACCCTCCCCCACAACGGAGTTCAATGGCTGAGGTCATGCTTCACATCATATCCACCACGCAGTCCCAGAATGACTTTTGTCGTACTTAGTCACAACCAAGTACTTTTCGTTTTCCTTTTAAAGCTAAAATCCCTTAAATATTGCACCATTTGCTATCTATAGGTCCTCCTCAAATTAAAAATTTGAGTGTCTCTCTCCCAAGGGGGAGAGAGACACTCGTTCCGTTTAGTCCCCTTCCCCAGGCCACAGATCAGTAATGCCCACTTTTTGCACCCTAGCAAAAAGTGTATGTGCGGCCTTAATTGTGTATTACCATTTTTCATGGATTGATTTTTTCCCATTATTTGAGAAATGGCAGATATAAGATTCGAATTTCAAGGCTGGGCACACGCAGCTTAAAACACGTGGGAAGTGCCGTTTCCGGCCATCTGGAGGGTTTGCAAAGCCAAAAATTTTCTTGCACGCTCCGCGCCAACTGATGGTGGGGCTCCGAATAGATAGTCTTGACAAGACTGACCCTCGGCGGTGCGTCCCCCCCCCCCATTTGTTACCTAGACCCCCCTAAAAATTTCATCCTAGCTACGCCCCTGAACGAATTAAATATAATAAGTCAGACTAACCCGTCGGCCGAATTTAGCAGGCTACTGTGCTTTTAATCAGTCAAAAAGTGCAATATTTGCAAGAATGTTTAGGTTGTATTATGATTTCTGAGAGAGCGCCATCACTCAAGGAGGCTCCTACAGAGTCTGCTCCGCAGGCTAAGTTGATGAGGTGGTTAGTGTAGAAAGTGGATATTGGGAGCACTGTTGCAATGGTTATATACACAAAATACGAACGGGGCAATTTCACTCAGTCTTACACACAGAGGTTGCTAGTCAAGTCGCCCCCTAGCAAAGTCGCCCCTCACAAAGTCGCCCCTTGGCCAACAAAGTCGCCCCTTAACAAACTCGCCCCCCTGACAAAGTCGCCCTTCGACAAATTCGCCCCTCGGTGGTCCCTGTAAAATTTCTTAAAAACATTAATAGTAATAGATACAAAGATACAGTAATCGTTTTTATTGCTGTTATGAAGTGCCTAAGCACTTTTGTTGCTGATTTGACGTCAGATTTTATCCTTATAGGCATAGCCTAGCCTAGGGTACCTAGGCCTAGTTCTCACGTACACTTTGCTCCCTGAACTAGGCCTAGGCTATTGCAACACAAACTTTTGACCGCATGTTACTGTGAGAGTAATATCGTCTGCGTGCGTTGCTGCAGTGATTGTTGCTATATACGCGTATGCGCGTGTATGAACGTAACTATAGCTATGGACTATGTCACAATTAAACAGCAGTGCGTGCTATTTAGCATACAATAGTGTGAACGTCCTAGTTACACGATTTGGCAGTTTCATAGAATGTTAAAAAAACAAAACAGGATCGTTTGTGTAAATCAAAATTTTTGGTCTTTTTTTGGACATTAAGTGCTAATAATCTTAGAATGAAGGGTCTTAAACATATAAGGCCCCGTAGAGGTCAATTATGTAGGAGTATACGTGAATTTGAGGAAGATCGAGACCATTCAAAATTTTTGAAGTCGCGGTTCCTTACTCAAAATCCATATATGGCCCAGATATGGGATTTCATATCTGGCCCATATCTGGGCCAGATATGGAATTCATATCTGGCTTGTACAAGAATTGGGCAGATATAACTTGATATAATATAAAGGCCATATATGGCCATATATGGCCCAGGTAAAGTTTCACTTTTATATGGCCCAGATATGCCCCATATATGGCTACTCCATTTCTGGCCCATATATGGAAAATCCATATATGCCACATATAAAGAGATTTATATCTGGCCCATGTCTGTGCCATATATGACCCATATAAAACTTTATATGGCTCACTCTTTATATGGCCCATATCTGGCCCATATATGGAAATTTATATCTGGCCCATATCTGCACCAGATATGGAATTTATATCAGATCGGATAAAAGCCATATATGGCCAGATAAAGTTCTATCTGGATCAAGCCTTTATATGGCACAGATCTGCTCTAGTTATGAATCATATAGTTAGGACTTATAGTCCACACTCCTCATGGAGACTTTGAACACCAGAAAACAATGTTTAAGTGCTCCATGAATTAGAATTTAATGTAAGTATTAGGTTGAATTGACTTAAGTACATAAATTCAACTTATTTCATAACAGTGAACAGAAAAATGCCTTGAAATTTCCTATTTTATGTAATCACAGTGATATGGGCTTCTTATTTTAAACTTAATTACGTATTTGACTCTAAATTTTGTTCACTGCGTGGTGCATATTTTACTTTCAACTTCCTAAATCATGAAAAATGTACGTTTAGATACAAGCTCCGCCCAAATATGCAAATTATTTGCCTAAGTTCACTTAGTACACTGCGGTATTAACAGAAGTGTAGCCACTAAATAACTGCAATGTCTGGGAAGGTGATGCTGTATCCAAAACATGTCTTAGTTTGTTAACAAGCATAATCCAAGAATCAAATCAAATAAATAATAAAACAAACTAACAAAATGCTCATTTGCATATCTAGCATATCAAGTTATATCTGGCTTTATATGGCCATATCAAACTTTATATACATATCTGGATCACCATTTTATCAAGTTATATCTGGCTTTATATGGCCATATAAAACTTTATATACATATTTGGATCACGATTATATCAAGTTATATCTGGCTTTATATGGCAATATCAAACTTTATATACATATCTGGATCATGATTATATCAAGTTATATCTGGCTTTATATGGCCATATCAAACTTTATATACATATCAGGATCACGATTATATCAAGTTATATCTGGCTTTATATGGCCATATCAAACTTAATATGCATATCTGGGTTATGTTTTAATCAAGTTATATCTGGCTTTATATGGCCATATCAAACTTTATATACATATCTGGATCACCATTTTATCAAGTTATATCTGGCTTTATATGGCCATATCAAACTTTATATACATATCTGGATCACAGTTTTATCAAGTTATATCTGGCTTTATATGGCCATATCAAACTTTATATACATATCTGGATCACGATTATATCAAGTTATATCTGGCTTTATATGGCCATATCAAACTTTATATACATATCTGGATCACCATTTTATCAAGTTATATCTGGCTTTATATGGCCATATAAAACTTTATATACATATCAGTATCACGATTATATCAAGTTATATCTGGCTTTATATGGCCATATCAAACTTAATATGCATATCTGGGTTATGTTTTAATCAAGTTATATCTGGCTTTATATGGTCATATCAAACTTTATATACATATCTGGATCACCATTTTATCAAGTTATATCTGGCTTTATATGGCCATATCAAACTTTATATACATATCTGGATCACAGTTTTATCAAGTTATATCTGGCTTTATATGGCCATATCAAACTTTATATACATATCTGGATCACGATTATATCAAGTTATATCTGGCTTTATATGGCCATATCAAACTTTATATACATATCTGGATCACCATTTTATCAAGTTATATCTGGCTTTATATGGCCATATAAAACTTTATATACATATCAGTATCACGATTATATCAAGTTATATCTGGCTTTATATGGCCATATCAAACTTAATATGCATATCTGGGTTATGTTTTAATCAAGTTATATCTGGCTTTATATGGTCATATCAAACTTTATATACATATCTGGATCACCATTTTATCAAGTTATATCTGGCTTTATATGGCCATATCAAACTTTATATACATATCTGGATCACAGTTTTATCAAGTTATATCTGGCTTTATATGGCCATATCAGACTTTATATACATATCTGGATCACGATTATATCAAGTTATATCTGGCTTTATATGGCCATATCAAATTTTATATACATATCTGGATCACGATTATATCAAGTTATATCTGGCTTTATATGGCCATATCAAACTTTATATGCATATCTGGGTTGTGTTTTAATCAGGTTATATATGGCTTTATATGGCCATATAAAGTCTTTAATCAACCAGATATTTCCAGATATAAAGCCAGATATGGATATTAAAATTGGGCTACGTAGCCCAATTTTGACAATGGGTATATTGCTGACCTAGTATGGGAAGCCCCAAAGCTTCCCAAATACTAGGTCAGCAGACTGCGGACTAGGCATAGCCTACAGTGTTTTTGAAACCAACTTACATCTAATTGGAACTTTTTCCTTCTTTGCAGTTTAGAAAAATTAATCCTGTAATTTTAATTACTTAAAACTTTAACTTTTTTATACTGAATGTTACTTAGGTGAGGTGTAAATTTGGCGACAATTCTGTGAAAAGTGCACATATATCGCTCGAACGCACGGTCTGCCGATCAGTTTCCTACAAAATGCGGAAGTACGTAAGTACAGTAGGTATGGGAACATAGAACGCGATTCTATATCCCTGTACGTACGTACGTACTTATGTACTGTAGTATTACCGAGACATACGTAAGTAGGCCTATTGCACATAAATGGTGCATGACATAGACTGAACGATTATCTTTTTGTTTATTAATTTACTTGAATCATTTTTGATGAAATTTTGCCGGTGGTGACTTAAATTGAACAGAGGGGGCGACTTTGTCGAGGGGCGACTTTGTCAGGAGGCGAGTTTGTAAGGGGCGACTTCGCTAAGGGGCGACTTTGTCGGCCAAGGGGGCGACTTCGTTAGGGGGCGACTTTGCTAGGGGGGACTTGACTGGCCCCCCTTACAGAGAGTAGTTATAATGTATCATCCGTCTAGTTATATTGGGCACGAGAGAAGCTTGCCGGAAAAAAAAAATATTGAGCATTTGAGGTCTCGTGTACGGGTTGGGTTTCTGAGATACTATCAGTGGCAAGGATGCATGAATAGGCACATGTAGCACTGTGGGTTGGTAACCCTCTGTCATCAGGTCATTGGGCTTTAAATCCCCAAAATCACACTGCTACAATACAACAGGAAATGCTGGCCACAGTCACTCTATAAAAAAGTTCTCTGGGATATAGCACTATCTCTCCCTGGCACTTGCAACAGCTAACTCGGAGGCTTTGTAAGCAAGCTAGTTCTGTTGACAATACTCTTTAAAGTGTTGTAGGCATGCCTTTCCGGCGAAGAGTTGTTATTAAGTCAATTGTCTCATTGCAAATTACAGCCACTAACTCCTTTAAAGGTGATCTCAAGCAACTTGATCATTAACTGCACAGGGAGTTTATTGATAGATCTAGTGGATTGTGGTCTACCACAGTAGTGGCTGAATTTCACGGTTCACATACTTTTCTCACGTCATGTGGAGGAGGTGATGCTCACGCATATAAAGAAATATTAAGGTATACCAAACAGAAATCTTCCCTTCCCCCTCCCCCTTTTTTCTTCAGCTATGCCACTTAACTAGACATTATGCCACTAGACATTCAGACAAGGGGGGCAAAGGAGGGACAGCGGGCTGCTGGAGGAGAGGGTCCAGAGAAAGATTAAGTTTTGTATTCTTGTCAGGCCCGTAGTTAAGGGGGGGGGGCCGGGGGGGCAAAGCCCCCATGGAAAATTTTTCGCCCCCCCTAGAAGATAAAAATTTGCATTGCCGTAATGCATTTTAGTATGTTTCGCCCCTCTGGAATATTTTTCGCCCCCCTAGCTTTTTCGCACCCCTTCAGCACCTTGTCTGGCTACGGGCCTGATTCTTGTGAATACGTCAGGTTCGGCTGACCCTTTAATTGATGGATGACATGTTTTAAGGACAGATCTTAATTCTGTTGTCAGGGATGATGGCTTTGGGGTGTACAGATGGTGAGAGCCATGGACTGCAATCTGGGCAGGGGGTATATCCCCCATAGATTTGGATAGGTTAGGTTAGGTTAGAGGAGGTTTAACGTCCCAGTTTCCAACTAATTGGTTCAAGTTGATATGCATGACCACGGCCTTTTTTCCAGTTGTGGATCACTGGCTTGTTTTCCCTACTCCATTGTTTTTATGCTGAGCACCAAGCACAAAGATTTGGATAGGGGATACTGCACACTATATACCCCCTCCCCATGAAATCAACCCGGCAGATTCAGAAATCTTACCTTTTTCTAGACTTTTTACAATAAGCTATTTACTTTTTTAGGAAATACTTCTGACAGTTGTCATACTATCACATTGCAAAGCCTGGAAAGGGCCCTTTTCCGATGATCTCGGGGGTATGCTTGGCCAAATTTTTCTTTGCACGCTCCGCACAAACCATGGTGGCGCTCCGCTTATGCCATTTCTGCTAGGAGGGAGAGCTGAAACTACAAGCTTCAAGCTTACTGCTTAATTAAATTTTTATGATCACACAATGCACTCTTGTGATATTTTGCTTCAAACTTTAACAAGTAACACAAAACAAAACAACAAAAAGTATTTCCCTCACTGTTTATTAACACATAAAGACTGTACCCTGGGCAAAAACTACAACATTGCAAAAATATATAAAACATACAAGCTTCGGATGTGCTGGGCATAAAAAAATGTTATACATTCAAAGTGACTGTGTAAATAAGTATGAAATTATAATTGCATGAATACAAAAATTGAAAGACTTGAATACAATGGACCAAATTGCTGAAAATAAAATTTAGAAAGTATAGCTGAAAACCTGAAACTACCCTCAATGGAGTTATGACCCCAAAAGGGACATGCAATTTAACATTGCTAAGAAGACAAGTCCTCATACAACCCTGTGATTGTATATTAAGCAAGAGCTTTCTTCAAAAGCAGATAAATGTAAACAGTATAGCAATAAATAAATTAACATAGTTAACTCAAGTACTGTGCATGAAAGGTGTCTACAAATACAGTATGCACTACAGAATTTAAGCCATGTGGAGGTGTCAAGTAGGGTCAAATAAGCCGTGACAGACTGGGAGGCTAGCAGGCCTCTTGCTCATGTGATGAAAGTGTCATAATAGAAAACAATGAGCCAAACTTAAAGCAGCAACTCAAAAAGGTTTCCTGACTGGCAAGCTGACTTTACAAGGAATTCATTCATTGGCTTCTTATACACTGAATACGTGTACTTACACATACACTGCTTAAACACAAAACTGAAGATTTACATAAATGTTTGGACTTGATTATAGAACCAACCAGGCTCGTAAATGGTAAACCTACACATAAACTGTCTGAGAAAATGTTTTCATTCAGAACGAACCTCAAGATTTGTCTGCAAGAACATTTTGGGCTGAAACACTTCCCAGTAGCACTTTTATTGACAATCAAGTGATATTTCACAGCAAGTCTGGATGCATGAGATGCCTACCCTCCATAGTGTGGTGTTGCAAAAGCAATATTAAACTATTACAGAAGGCATACTTTACACAGTAATGATGGTATAACAATGACATTGAAAGCAGTGACGTTTTTAACAGCAAGGTACTGAATCAGAGTTAAGCTGAGAACAACAATTAATGCATGGATGTTTCAAATTCCGTAATGAGAATGCTGCTGTATGTTGAATATGATCAGCCTTGGACACTTTCATGCTATAAAACTTATCAAAAACTGCAAAACTGCCAAATTGAAACAAATAATTAATGCTATGAAAATAAAGCTTACTGGAATGTTCTTCATTTAAAGAAAGAACTCTTCTTCAATAAACAAAAAATCTGAATACAAAATACATTTGAACAAGGCTTATGTTTTCAAAATACAGAAACTGAATCCATCAAGAGAAATGTACATCAAAATTGCTGCAGAAATGAGTAGAACCTGTTCCTATGAATACACTTTTATTTTTCATGACTTACGTCTTCCTTGCTGTAACTTTTCCTGGGTTCTGTCCCCCCCCCCCCCCCCCCTCCGTCCTCACAATTACAATTAATGCAGGGAACTCAAATTCTGAAACACTTCATTTTGAATCTGGTTCAAGATCTCTACTTAGGTATCTGTGAGGCTAAGGCAAGTATTTTGAATTACTGAAGACAAAAGACACATTTCAGAAATTGTTCGATAAACAGCACATTGATATAAAGACAAAGGTAAACTGATAAAACTGAGTACATGAAAAACAGAGTAAAGCCTCTAGGCTGCAAGACACTCTTCCAGCCTGCAACCTCTTTATAATGTGTTGATAGTTAGATAAGGCTTCATTAGTATGGCTGCTATACAAATATACATATTTGAAATATTTTGGTACCTCACTATACTTATGAAAGAATCCTAGAGTTGAAAATTTCTGCTTTTAATGCCACTCACACAGTACACAAATAAATCTTAAAGAAAATCCATCTCAACAGTCACATCGTGATGGCATTAAGGCAGAAGGAATGTGCATTTGCAGTGGATAGCTTTGACATACAGCACATCTATGCAATAAGGCCCATCCAAAATTGAGTTCCCCAACTGACAGCAGTATAAACTGTTGATCAGGCAGTCTGAAAATTTTCACATATTTGTTTTATGTTGCCCCCAAGTTTTAGTTAAGTACTTTATGTGTAGCTGGAAAATTTATGCAGAAATACGTGCATATTTGCTGAGGGGTACTCTATATAAAAAGTGACCATACAGCATGGTTCTTGCTCTTTCTTTCTCCTATAATTCCATGTCTTTCTGACCTTCACATGAAGTATTCCATGGCTTTCCCAGGATTTCTCCAGACATATTGTGTACTTTCTACTTTTCCTAACAACAAAATTACAAGACTTACTTGGATCATGTCATAACTTTTTCCAATATTTTAGTTCCATGGTTTTCCTTGACATTTTGAGGCAAATTGAGACTTTTCCATGACTTTCACTGCCTGAAAATGTTAATTACAATTCTATGACTTTTCAGGTATTCCATGACCTGTTGAACCCAGTATAATGCATAGCGACATAATTATGATATGGTCCTGGATGCTAACTAGGTCATGAAAATTATGCTGAGTTGCACACTGTTTAGTGTGGTTGTGTTGCTGGCTTACTGACAATTGTCAACCCAGCATAATCATGCATTGTTCCAGTATTTTTGGAAGGATCTTGAGACAATATATAAGAATAAATCAGCAATATGTACATCAACCTCCCAACCCTATAGTCTATTGGTATGCTAACGGATAAGTTTGGCAGGCTATTTCAGTAAAACAATACTTTATGCCAAAACTCTCTGACAGTTCTGTGAAGATTTTTAAGACCACTTGAAGAAAGAAGGCATTTGGTTGAAAAACGAACAAGTGTTTCTTGCTGATATCTCTCTTCTTCTCCACCTTAAGTAATATTTGCAGCATTGCCAGCACACATCAAGCTCTATTTTAGCAGTCATTGCAAGTAAAACTATATATCACACCTAGGCTTGGAATACACACATACACAAACACACCCAGTGATGTAATTAGGACGTCCCTGTACAAAACAACCCAGCCAATAATTGATGCAAGCATCATGTACACAAGTCAATAGGAAACAATCATACACTTAATAACACTAATGTACTTTTTCCAGAGTCCCCTTGGATCTCTGGTGAAGAGCCAAGGGGTGAAATCAAACATTACTCCTGAAGGAGTTCTGCTACTCAAGGGAGCCATTTCCCCCAAAGGACAACAAACTTAACTGACCAACTTCTCGACCCTCAGACCTCTACATCAAGGGTATGTCATGTGTGGTCCCATTCTCAACTGACTGAAAATAACAGATACTACACATGATCTTAGCCAAAAGGCTGAGAAGCGATCCAAAAATGTCACCAAATGCACATATAATGATGCACTGTAACTGTAACACTAAGATACCCATATAACGTACATACTTTAACTTCCAAGAAATTCTAAATACAAGAGTAACTACCAACAGTGACCACAACCATCAGCAAACTACAGATTCTATGTTGGGACTTGTATTTCCCCCTAAGCCCCTTGGGCTATCAAGAATAAAACACATTTCTAGTCATATACAACATGTTTGAACATTAACTCAACTGCTTCTTACATGGAGCTTCATACTAACTTGCACACTGGTGGAAGGAGATTTGTCAGATTAGATCAGAGTTTACTATAATTCATCATGCTTTGGTCCTTGGAATTCATCAAATGAAACAAACCCATCATTATCCCTATCCTGCCCAGAAAAAATTACATTGACCCCGTCTTCCAGTGAGCCATGTCTCTCCATACCACCGACTTCCCCTGTTTTGATAAACTCCAGCATCTGTGAAGAATGAGAAGAATATAAAATAACCACTTTCAGCTAACAGAGTACAGAAAGAAACACCATCTAGAAAGAAAAAAATTACATTGGGAGTCTTAACCAGTTCCTAGACAACAAGCCCCTCCCCCCACAAACACTGGCAAATCCCACCCTGACCATACCATTTCTTCCTAGACAACTTCCTCCCATATGAATTCCCATCCCAGACAATTCCTTTTCCACAAAATCCCCATCCCAGACAATTCCTTTTCCACAAAATTCCCATCCCAGATAATTCCTTTTCCACAACATTTCCATCTCAGACAATTCCTTTTCCACAAAATTCCCATCCCAGATAATTCCTCTTCCACAACATTTCCATCCCAGATAATTCCTTTTCCACAAAATTCCCACCCCAGACAATTTTCACTCAAGACAAGTGCACCTCAGACAACTCACCCCTCAAAAAATGGAATCATCCAAGGGGCAGGAATTGTCCAGGGGAAACTGTCTAGGTGAGCATTGTCTGGGGTGGGAATTGTACAGGCAAAAATGGCCCTATGGGGAGTTGTTTAAGAGGAATTGTCAGAGGGTGGTGGTGAGTGGGGGAAGTTGCCTGGTCACATTTAAAACAGCAGCTTTTTGCTGTTGCTGCATTTTTATTTCCAGTACTGTATGATAAAATGGCAATTTTTGACAGAAAGTACTTAGATCATGTATCCCCCTCAGTTTTCAGTTCAGTTTAGACCTTACTTCTCACTGCAAAAATACAGTACTGTTGATAACATTTAACATAATATTTTAGTATAGTGTAAGCAGGGGACTGTAAGAGATGGAGATCCAGCACTTGCCCTCCTTTGAAAATAGGTGTGCTGCCATCACTTAAGCTTTACAGTGTCTGGCTTTTGCTCTTGAAATTCCTCTAAAGCTTAGCTTGGAGGGATTAAGCAGGGAAGACAATGGTTCTTGTTGTCAGCTACATCTAAGAGAGCTCATGGGATGATTTTGCTCATTGGTCAAACATTGCCAGTAGTCAAGGAGGGTAACATTTCTGGAACTTGTGCTGCCAAGTACCACTTTTTGAAAGGGTACAGTGTTTCTTTATGTTACTTTATAAACATGGACCAAAGGCTTTTATGATAAAAGAAATAGTTCCCTGCAGCCCACAATATGTTGCAACTTGCAAGAAAATGCAGCACAAAACATTTCCCTTTAGGCAAAAGGAAAGTCACTTAAAACTGTGCCTTGATAGTTGATACCACAGAATTTAAATGGAACAGCACCATTTTCTACAAAGCATGGTGGCCTATCGGTGGACGAATTGCCACATCTGAGAATATAGTGGACTATTGGTTAAGACGTTTGATTTATATTGTGATCCAAAGAATACTGGCTCAACTCCACCTGAGTCATAAGGGTTGTGTCCTTGGGCAAGATGCTTTAACCCAATTGCTTCTTTCCACCTAGGGGTTAAATGGGTACCTGTGATGTACTATAAACTGTCATTGGGTGTACTGTTAGAGCTGCTGCTGCACTGGAGGGATTGTCTCTGGGACGACTAACCATCGAGCAGGGGTAATATATGAAAAGTGCTTTGAGGCTTATCATTAGTGTAAATAAAGTGTTTTATAAAAAAAATTATGTTATTACTATTAAAATTTTCAAAAACTTAACAAATGAAACATCAAACAACAAACCAATGGAGAAAAAGTCTAAAAAGGCCTAGCAAACTTTATCTCTTCTTCTACAGTACTGCAGCTTACAACATCAAACAAACACTTACTATAGGGATGGAACCCAGAGAGTTCTAAAAAATATTCAAGCAACACAAAAAATAAAGAAGCATACCACGAAACATTGACTGAACTTAAAAAATTTCAAACAAAAACAAAAAGGTAATTACATCACAGCTCGTCATGCTTTTGCCCTGGAAATTCTTCAAAGGAGATTGTTCCGTCTTTATCTTTATCTTGGAAATCAAAAATATTTTCAACTGCAGAGTCCAAACTTTCGTCTTCTTTTAAGCCACCCAATCCTTGGGCAGAAAAGAATGCTTTCATCTGCCAATGAAATAGGGAGATTTGATTTACAAAAATTTGACAGACTCTCACTTTAATAAATGTACAGTGTACAGTATGTAATATTTTTGTTAGGGTGACGCTCTCTGTTCTGACGTCTCTTTGTTCCAGCATCTCTTTATTCTGACAACCTAGGGGTTACAGATAAGGAGTAAGTGATAGGTTAGGGTCAGTGATAGGGTTAAATGCAGCAGCCATTTATCTACATATCTGGATAAAATAAAAACAATGCCAATCCATCAGGGAGCCACATGTCTGCATGCACATATAGTGTCAGAACACAGGCAGATGTCGGAACAAAGAGGTGTAACCTTTTATTAGAGTCTATCAGAAGACCAGAAGTCAAGGAAGTGAAGGCAGTTTAAGTGACGAGAAGTGATATGGGGGCACATTAATGTTACAAATACAACTACATGCATCAGACAATGATCGCTAATCACCTCTGTTTTGGATATTTGGTTATCTCCGTCAAAGTCCATTTTCTTGAACAAGTTTGGTGTCGGTGGCTTCTCTAAGATTTTGATCAACTCAAAGTGATACACAACCTCTCCTCTCTCCTTGTCAGGTGTAACAGCAGCTGTTGAGCAGATTGATCAGAAGTATATCATGTACTTTTGTCTGTACTGCATCCTTATCATCAGGATGCATGACACAGTGTACCTAATTTCTAAATTACAAGAATATACAGTAGAACAGAGGTTAGACCAGAAAGCCCAAAGGCTTAGTGATTCCTTGCCGAATGGGGATGGTTTGTTGCACTGAGCCTTATCCCTCAAATTTATCTTTCTTGACTACATCATTTTATGATGTTTTAACAATTTGACCTCTGCTGACCTCACATGACCTCTGAACACCACCAAATATAACAAAAAAAGGAAAAAGGAAGAGTCTTGAAAGAGATTCAACTCCAATGGATCTTGGATCTTGTAAATTCTTGGGAAATTTTACTTTTTGACCTTTGGTTACCCCAGATGACGATCTTGGGAATACTTGGGAAATTTTACTTTTTTTGAACTCTGGTAACCCCAGATGTTGATCTTGGGAATTCTTTGGAAATTTTGCTCTCTGACCTCTGCTGACCTCATATAACAATCTTGGGAATTGTTGGAAAATTTTGCTTTTTGACCTCAAGTAACCCCAGATTACCTTTGACCTCCACCAAAAACAATAGGGTTCTTCCTTACAGTACATCATGAAAAATCTATACACTAAATATCAAAAGTGTCCTTCATTCCTATCTCGAGATATTGTTATCACATGCTTTTCACTTTTTAGCTCCTGTGACCCAAAATAACCTTTAACCTTCACCAACAACAATAGGGTTCTTTCTCTCAACATGGCAAATCTGTATACCAAATATGAAAGTGTCTGTCATTGCTATCTTGAGATATAGTGATTACTAGCCATTTACATTATTTTCCCAGTTTAACCTCTGGTGACCTCAGATGACCTCTACCAAAAACAATAGCATTCTTCCTCTCAACATGACAAATCCATATCAGCCATTCCTACCTTGACATATCGCGATTTCAAGGTTTTCGGTCTTTGACCTCTGGTGACCTCAAATGACCTTTGACCTCTATCAAAAACAATAGGGTTCTTCCTCTTGACATGACAAATCTATAACCAAATATGAAAAGTGTCGGTCATTCCTATCTTGAGATATCATGATTACGAGCTTTTCAGCTTTTACCTCCAGTGACCTCAAATGACCTTTGACCTTCACCAAAAACACTAAGGTTCTTCCTCTCAACATGACAAATCTATATACCAAATATGAAAAGTGTCTGTCATTCCTATCTTGAGATATCATGATTACGAGCTTTTCAGCTTTTTACCTCCGGTGGCCTCAAATGACCTTTGACCTTCACCAAAAACGATAGGGTTCTTCCTCTCAACATGAAGAGTCTATATACCAAACATGAAAAGTGTCGGTCACTGCTACCTTGAGATATCGTGTTTACAAGCTGTTTAGGACGTTTTCACAGTTTAACCTCCAGTGACCTCGGATGACCTTTGACCTCTATCAAAAACAATAGGGTTCTTCCTCTTGACATGACAAATCTATATACCAAATATGAAAAGTGTCGGTCATTCCTATCTTGAGATACCATGATTACAAAGTTTTTGGATTTTGACCTCTGGTGACCTCAAATGACCTTAGACCTCCACCAAAAACAATAGGGTTCTTCCTCTCAACATGAGGAATCTATATACCAAATATGAAAAGTGTCGGTCATTGCTATCTTGAGATATCGTGTTTACAAGCTAGGCTTCACATACACACACACACACCCACCCACACACACACACACACACGACATCACCATCGCACAGATTCCTTGCCTGCCTTCGGCAAGGAATCAATAATGCCTCTCAGTCCAGATCCCACCTTCATAGCTTTTGCAGTTGCTGAGATATAAATGTTGAAATTTATTCACTTAATTTGAAAACGTTGATTGCCAAATAAAGTGTGATGTCCTTCTTGTAGGAATAACATTAACTGCTTTTGTTTACTTTTGAAATGAAAATATTTTTATGACCACAGAAAAGTTACCCTCCTCTTGCATAGTGTGCATACAAGCTGCAAGGAGCATGCAAGTATAGTCACATCACTATATAAGAATAAAAAAAAGTGTCAACATCTTGGAACATGATGTAATGGCTTCAGGTAGAACAAAGGCCATAACCTGAGTACTGTAATACTGTACAAGGGGGACATCACAACTTATTGTGCCTCTCAAAAGTGAGAATAAGGTTCAACATTTAATACCTCAGCACAAGTATGTCCTAAGAGGTTGGGAGTTGGACCAGTGAGACTTACAGACCTTCAGGCAGCTAAGTAAAAACTGAACCCTGAACACAATGTAGGCCATGTGCTAATAGGCTTGTATTACAATACAGGATTTAACACCTTCCAGTAACTTGTGACTTGGTATCTACTGTACTCCTACTGTACATCAAGGCATGTTATTGTTTACTAACAGACAGTGTACTTAGCTGCAGTAATAGAATACTGGAGCTGTTTTGGATAAAATTGCCCCCTAAAGAAGTAACCTGGGCTATTACGGGATCTTCAGGAGGTATTTCAAAATTGTTGATAATTATTTCTGGGGGCACTTGTAGCTGCTGAGGTGTGTACCCAGGACTATGTATTTGGTACAGTATGCTGTCTAGTAAAACAATACTGTATTTCACAAGTATTTCTTTCTTTTTTTTTTTTTTTTGGGGGGGGGGGGGGGTAAATGTGTGATAAACTGTATACAAATGTCATAGAATGCACAAAAATCCAGGTATAATTTAAAAGTTTCCATATCATGCCAGGACAGTACTATGCATACTGTACACATACAGTACATTATTATGTTTTGAGAAGAAAATTGTGAAACTCTGAAAAGGGCAAGCAAGCAGTTAATTGTTGTATCAGCAGTGCACACAATGGGCATAGACGCTGTTCCAAATAGTGAATACAAAGGATTATGGGATAGAACTTTGCTATCCGTCTTCTGTGTCAATGGCATTTTAATGTGGACAAAAACAACAAAAACCAAAATATTATATCCCATAACCCTTTGCAATTGCTGTTTGGAAAAGGGTCTATTGCACTAGTTCACAATTCAGTGGCATACAATGGCAACACATTTGAAAGGCACTGTTACAGTATGGGGTGTGGATTGGGTCACTGCAGAAGCAACTGCAATTAATTACCTGTACTGTTCTCAAATTCCACTTGTAAAGCTTACTAACATCACAGTGCTCAGATACAATTTCAACTCACTTCACTTTTAAAAGACGTACCTGTAGGTTTATCACTGCTGAGTTCATTCCCTGTAAGATAAACGTCACGTTTATCTCCAACACACATGCCACGCAGTCCTTTTTCCCAGCCACTCAAAACTTGTCCATCACCAAGTTTGAAGTAGAATGGGTCACTCTTAGAGTCCCTGTTTGAAAAGGAAACAAAAAATTTCTGATTTCATCCGAAGAGCAAATTTCCTATTTGGGTGTGATTCATTTGCATGAGGAGCAGGGATATGAAAAGACACAGGGTGGGGGGGGATGACGAATGCCCCGCGGATATGACGGGGAAGATTTCAAAAAATATTATTCTATGGCACCCCATCCTATAAAATTCCAGCTCTCAAACCAATTCAAGTGGATTCATGGCCATACTTTTCCAGCAAGCTGTGCATGCATTTTGGATACAGTTTTTTCCTTGTCAGGGCCAGACAGGTCCTTGTGGGAATTGTTGCTACAGGTAGAGATACTCCTTAGTTTAGTGTCACAATTGGCAGATTACTGAAAAACAATACAGTGCTAGTGTGGATGCTGACCAGGCTCTATCCTGTGTCACATACAGTAACAAGGAAGAGGAAGCCTGTAGACAAAGGTTGTTGCCAACTCAACCCTAACACAATTACAGTATGAAGAAGGAAAAAGTTGTAATCCATGCAAAATACTGATACTACGTACTTTGCATAAGAAGATGTAGGTCCTCTACATCAACCTAGATCCCTGTAGGTTTGTTAATACTGTAGGTGTTTCTTTGGCCCATGCTCTAGACCATAAAGGCCTGAACTTCCTCATTGCTTCTACATCCAACCTTATTTTCATAGTTCTCCATTTTGAAATTCATAATATTCACTGTAGGCCCTAGACACAGGGTTCACTGCCTCTATGGAATAAACTGGTCCTTGACTACAGTAAGAAAGGCTGATTTTTTGTTGCCTTGAAAAATAACTACCCAAAATGAAATTACTGAAAATTTTATTACAGTGTTGATTTTGAGTGTAATGTCCTCAAACTAAGGCCTAGAAAATTGGATGAGACTTTCTTCCCTGATTTTCCTGGGGGATTAACCCTTGCTAGACATGCATATCTACTTGAGCTCTTATTGAGGGCATCAAATACATACAAGCCACATTTTCCAAACTCTACCATTTGAAAAAGGTCAAATTCTAAGTTTTTGTCTGTTCAGAGCATATCTACCGTAATATCCATTTGAAGATAAAGGGAATAAGCAGACCCCCCCCCCCCCAACTTATTTTGAACATCAGCTAACCCTTACAAAACTCCCTTTGTTTCCCTTACAAGCATCTTTCATGATATTTTTGAATACATACAGTTACACAAATGTACAGACTTAGACAAGCAAAGTACTGTAAAGCAATAAGTTATTCTGCATGAATTTACCATTAAGTATGTCGTGAGTTTCAAGATAAATATTGTCACATAATTACAACAAGCCATCCATGAATTAGGGCACCAAGGTTTACTAATTCAAACTGGGGTAACTTCTGCTGCCCTTTAAAGACAGAACTAAAATGCTAACAATTTTGTAAATGCCTCAGAAATTTCTGTCTGGATGTTCCCCTTAGCCCCCCCCCCCCCACCAAAGTATTGTCCCTGGCAGAGTTCCAGTAGGTCCGGTACTGTCTAATGGCAGGCCCCTTGATGTGGACATGCCCTTGAGGGACTGCTTCCCACTCTTACTGCCCCTGCCTCTTTGGATCCTTGGGTCTCTCATACATCCCACCACTTTCAAACATGGATCACTGCCCCTGGTGAGAAGATAAGATGGTTAACATAACCCTGATTTGAACAATGATCCATGGTTACTGTACCACAAGCTTCTCCTCAAAAAGACGTTAAGAATACACATTATCTGGATTCCTTGCATGATGACTAAACTGGAATTTGCTGGCAAAATTGAAACCCAGAGTCCTGAATACTGAGTATGCAGCAAAAGTGTGTAGGCTACATAAAGACTGTGTGCAGTACAAGTCCAACCTGGTTTTTAGCCATTCCTTTTAAATTATTTCAAGTTGGCTAGCACTTACATAGTTTGGTTTTCTTTTGACTTTAACATTATCTAATATAACCTTTACCTGTGTCTATGACAGAGGTGTGTATACAGTAAATGTGACAGCTTCACTAGGCTTGCTACTACAGTAGCCTAACTCATGAAGTTAAATTCTAGGTACTACAGTATGTGTACAGGGTTATGCAAGCAGGGCCCCTTCCCATGATGGGAAGAACAGACTCTCAGTATCATAGTACAGTAAATAAAACCTAGGATTGGGAGATACCAACTTTTTTGTATATTGGTATTCGACAATTTGATAGAAAGTGGTGGAGACTGACTCGAAACTCCAACAATTGACTCTTTTCCAAATACAGCAATTACAAAGGATTATGGGATAAAATTTTGGTGCGCATCATTTTTGTCAACAAGCTTCCACTATGACCAAAATGATATACATGTACATACCAAAACTCTATCCCACAATCCTTTGTACTTTAACTGCTTTTTGGAAGAGGTCTATAGCAATGTGCCACCTGGTAGGAGAATGGATTATTTGCAGTACAGCATATTTATAAACTAAAAGATCTTTTACTGCAATATCATTAAAACTTGATTCTTTTACTATACATTTAATGGCTTTTGTGGCATGTTTGTGACATACCAAAAATTTGTATTAAGAGTCATGACTTAAAAATGAAAGTGGAATCGATTAGACTCTTAGCCAGGAGTTATTACTCTGAAGCCAGGTGGGGTGAAATGCCCATAACCCTAGTGTTACATAGTAATTTATACTAAATACTCTCAAGAAATGGTACACAGCCTTCAGTCCTTAAAAGGGCAACAAATCTCACCACAACAAGTAAAAATTTTCCCCACTAAATTTAGTTCTAGTCACTCCTCCAGTTTCAAAAAGAACACCAGTCTGGTGCACCTGACAGACATATAGTCTGCACTGACTTTAAATTGCACAAGGCCATATCAACACAATATTGTGTGTGAGCTTAAAGGTCAGAAGCAGTTGCCCCAAACTTATTTTGAAACGATACTGTAGCTAAATGTCACAAATTTCATCTTATTTCGCTTCCAAGTATCTTTCATGATATTTTAGAACATAAATATTGCATATTCAAGGTAAATCAAGCAGTTGCTCTTTGTAAATTTTACAATTGAGTGAGAAAAATACTGTTACATGATTCTCAAGAGCCATTCAGGAAATTGGATAGTCTACTATACAATTCTTTTTTGGGGTGACTGCATTCTCCCTTTAACTGGGATTGGGAACACAACTGACTGCACAAGTCATCTCTGACCCACCAGAGTGATGCTAGTGTAATGAAACTAATGAATGTACATTCGGTCGGTCAGTACCATGAGTCAGTTACTGTGTACAAAACGTATGGCACATACACTATATGCAACATTTCATTTTCAAATTCGGCATTGGCTTTGTATGGAATGCACCTCAGCCTGATTGGTCCTCACACTGTAGAGTGCTACTGCTAGGAATGTTTATGCAGCAAGTGAAGTAGACCTATTTCTGTTTTGTTATGTTGCTGGTTTATCTTAATGTTGCACTGTGCATCCAGTACCTGTGAGGCAGAATGTGTTTTTATGTTAATGTGTAATGTGTTTTCAATAAGGCAAGGCAGAAACCTTGTTAAAATCAACTTAGTATTAGCCTATTAAACACTCTAGTCTTGGTTGTGTACTGACTTTTCTTTTTGAATTCCTACAACACCACTATGCATGGACCATCTACTGGTCTCCCCTTGCAATTTACTTTTTCACACATAATTATCCTAGCTTGGCATACATCTGCAGTAAATGTGATACATGCTAGGTGTAACTTTAGGCCTACTGTATACTGTGAAGTTGTCAGGTTATTTGCCGATGACTGTATCGTGAAATAAAAAACATAGAGGACACAAAAATTCTTCAACATGATGTTGACAATTTGTGTCAGTGGGAATCAATCTGGCAGATGGGGTTTAATAAATCTAAGTGTTTTACTATGAGAGTCTCCCATAAAGCAAATACAAATCCTTATTTTTACCAAATGGGTAATCATACTTTAGAGCAGGTTAATCACCACCCTTACGTAGGAGTTGAACTCTCTTCTAGTATGAACTGGAAAAGACATATTAACCAAATTGTATCCAAAGCAAACCGGACATTAGGCCTATTGAGGCAAAACCTCTCGCACTGTGATAAAGATACTAAGACTGCAGCGTACTTTGCTCTTGTTCGACCCATTCTCGATTATTGTAGTACGGTATGGGACCCCTATACCCAATCCGAAAAGAATTCTATAGAAAATGTCCAGAGGCGTGCTGCCAGATTCATCTTTAACAACTACAGTCGCCAATCAAGTGTTTCTGAGATGATTAAAGATCTTAAATGGGACAGCCTTGAAACTCGACGATTTAGGGCTCGTCTTGTTGTTATGTATAAAGAAACGCATGGATTACTTCCAAGTAATGTAAGGAATCATCTTATTGACCCTTCAAATCTTAATCGACGGACTACCCGTCGTACTAGTGGAAGGTATCTATACCATTATCCCTCCAATAACAAGCTTTGCTATCAGAAATCTCTCTATCCAAGAACTATCCCTAGCTGGAACCTATTACCGGAACAGGCTCGCTGTGCCCCATCAGTGGACAGCTTTAAAAACCAGCTCTTAGCCCTCGATCAAATTCGTTATAGCTAGTTATTCTATTCATCCGACTCCCTTAGCCCTAGTTCAACAGCACGGGATAGCCTTGTCTGGCGTTTGTGCTGCATTTGAAAGAAGAAGTGAATGTGCTGTCCGACTTCGGGTGTCCAAAGGGCATCATCCAGTCAAAACATCCCTTTACCAAAACGTCCCCTTTTTAGCTACCAAAATGCCCCCATGTTATTACAAAAACACACCCACCTATGGATAATATGTATGATAAACCCTCTTTTAATTTTAAATAATGAAGAGAAGTTTTCATTGTAATTAATGTATTGAAGTACTTGGGACATCATTAACAGTCTTTTGATTCAGAACAGTAATATCACGACACAAAAAGCTATTTAGTTAGCACTACGCTAACCGTAGCTACCCACTGTAACTGACATTCTCACTGCAATACCTGCATGTAGGCTTTGCACAACACATAAAATAATTACAAGTATTGCGGCAGTAAGTTGTAAATTGCCATTAGGCCTAACTGTTAGGCCTAAAATAGCCTTCTAATATTAATAATAAAAAAAAAACATTTAGGCTTGGCTACAAATAGTTCAAAAACTATAAAACTAACAAGGATTCAGTCCGCGGACGTTCTGGAACGTGGACGTTTTGGCAAATAGTGGGGACGTTTTGCTAACGGGACATTTTAACTAAGCGCCCAAAGGTGAGTTTCGCAAAACTGTTACCAACAAAATGAGAGCATGTTGTTCCTTCTTACAGTAGCTGGAGGGTGCAATTTTGACTGCTGAAAAAAAAACCGGTTAAAGTCTCTACTCACGATTTGTCAAACTGTTCGCCGGTATCAGTGTACTCAGCAGTATATTTTATGACAAGAAAATCCCCATCTTTACTCTTCTGTTCACGATTTTCTGCCTCCTCCACAGTTACGATTCTGATTGATCCATCCCCTTCACCAGTGAACTTTTCTTCATCACAAACAACCGTGTTCATCAGTAAAAAGACCGACAAGAACAAGACCGCAATCATCTGAAATCTTGCCATTGTTCTGCAGTCTCAGTCGAATAAAATGTAGTAAGATTGCTTTGTTGGATTAAAACAGAAAAGTGTAACTCCAGTCTAGTCTCCAGCTGCAGTACTGAATGGCCACAATGTTTCGAACGCCTGTGCTGAGCAACTGTGTTAACGTTAATAGGTGAATAACTTAGTACAGTATGTTCGTATTTATAGGTACCAGTACTTCCACAAATCACAATACAGTTCCCAATAGAGCGGCAAAGGTTAACTCGTTGAAACTTCAGTTTACAAATATTCCGTCAGACTTCGACTCCCCTGATGGTCACAGAACTAGCTGGTAAAAATATAAGTTGATTTTCCTTGTATATCCTAATAACCCCACTGGCAGGGGTTGCCCAGTACCCTTCATTTAGACATTTTTTCTCTTCAGTCCATGGGCGGCGATCCCGGGGGACGGGGGGCATAATTTTTTTGCCCAGTTGCCCAGTACACTTCATTTAGACATTTTTTCTCTTCAGTCCATGGGCGGCGATCCCGGGGGACGGGGGGCATAATTTTTTTCTCAGGACGAACGTGGGCAAATTGAGTTTTCAAAAAATTTTAAATTTGTTTCAAAATGAAGGTTGGGGTTAAATTTTATGTTAGGGTTACATGGATTGGGGTTATTTGGCCCGTTCTTTCATAAGTCCGGCGTCAGAATTACAAAAAAGGGTCTAAAATTAAGCTGTCATTTTGGAATTAGAGGTGTGGCCTATTTCCAAGAAGCTGGCATATATTGGCCAGATTTGGCCTGACTTGTCCTGGGAAACAAAAAACTACGCATGTCTCCCCCAATATTTGAGAAATCGCCCATTGACTTAGTTCAGTTGATTTTTCACACAGTAAATTAATTGAAAACATTGAGAACAAATCGCCGCCCTTGCTTCAGTCACTAGCCACTCGGAGTGTCGGTGTAATAATTAAACCGAACTTTTGGACCTTTAGTCTAAACAATTTTATTAAACCTGCTAGAGACTGTCACATTTTTCATCAAAGAAGTTTGCTCCAGTATTAGGAAGTGTCATAATCCCGCTATCGCCTGACTCCTTCAGCAATACTTAAAGCCGAACGGTTGAAAACAATGCTTCGGCATCAGGGCGGCGATCCTGGGGGGAATAAGGGTTACTCAGTACCCCCATGGAATTAGATGGGGATTACTACTATCATGATATCCCCCTGCCCCGAAATCAACCCGGCAGATTCAGTTCGGAAATCATGTAAAAAAATGAGTTAAATTAGTAACTAAGAAAATTTCTTTTAGGAAATACTTCTGAATGAGGCCTATTATCACGTTGCACTGTGCCTGGAAAGCGTCAGGCTGGCCATCATTTCCGGTGATCTTGGGGTATTTTTGTCCAAATTTTTCTTTTTTACACTCCGCGCCAACCGATGGTGCCACTGACTATATATCCCCAGTTCCACTTTGAAAGACGGATCTCCGTCCGTGTTGCTCAGCTCCTCGTCGAACACTTAGATAAAAGTTGGTCGCCATTTCAGCTGGTTTGGTATGGTGTTTGGTGACCCTTCATTAGCGTCTAAAACCCTGACATAAATCAAAATCGCCAATAATGCTGTAATTCTTTAAAATTTCGGCGACCAAAGCGTAACTTTGTTCAGGTCCGGCGCTATCCGGCAGATTCCCAGTCCTGCAAGAAAGGTAATTTCGCGAAACATAAATTCTACCAAAAAGTAACAAACCCACGTTCAATTGAGTCTGTGAGAAAATTAACTTACCAGGTGAATGTAATGATTTCCCTTCATCGCAAGACGTCGGAAAAGCGTGTTGCAAGTACTGCTGAGTCACTGAGATACGTGGACGATAGTTTTGACATTATTTTCTTTGGTTTCTGTCTGTGCGTGGGATCAACCGACCAGCTGTTTCAACTCATAAATTTAATTTCACAAGAACTGGCATATTCTGTTGCGATTATCAGGCGATTGTGGAATCGGCATATTCCAATCTCGGATTAGTCCTATTGAGTCGCGGCAAGCTGACTAGTAAGAAAGGTTTTACCATTCCGGTTCTTCGTGTCAGGTTAATTTTCACTCGCCACGGCCTCCCATTGGGCGAGCGGACGAGATTCTAACCCTTTCCTAGTTTCACTGGATTCTAAAAGAAATTCCCTTCAAAGTGGAAACATTTACCTACACTGACCACAATATGTGTGAGTCACGGACTTCTTATATACATGGACAGAGCATATTGCACTAACGTCCTATGCGTAAATTGTCGCCACCGTGTACGTACACGAGTAGGCTTATCAATATGGCTGCCTGCTATAGTCTTGCGTGTAAAAGTTTGGACTTGCTCAAGTGGCTAAATATCGACAAATTGTGTGAGAAACTTGTAATATTTTCGATAGAATGCAAGCTCAGGTCAAATTCATCAAATAGAATGGAGGACTGTGATATCGTTCTTCCATTCATACTTATATTTTATCTGAAATGTTGCAGATTCATCGTCAAATTGGGCAAATGATAGTAGCCCGGCGGCCATCTTGGTTAGCCGAAATTTGTTCGAACGGTGGCGACAGTATTGATTGCGCAATCCTTTGTCCATGTATTGAAGTCCGTGGTGTGAGTACGGTATACTCGGTGTATGTGCATTATTAGATCCTTCGATCGCTACCATTGAAATCCTCCATGAATCCCGAATTCGACACGTGTAACTGATTTCAGGGTCAGTGGGATTTGGGTAATAGGCCTAGTCGTCAAGCAAGTCCTGTTCGCGTTTCCCCTTTCTGCTTGAGTGATTTAGGTAGTTTTCCTCTGTTGTTAGTGACGTGTTCCTAACATTTCCTAGCAAAGTAAATTTGAGCATATAGGCTACAGTACGGAGCCATATATATAGGAGCCGATAGAATTTGATGATTTATTGGGGGAGGGTGGGGGTGGAGGGGCACCACAGATGATGTCGTTATCCCACCTCAGATGGCCTCAGAAATTCGGTTTTAAGTATTCATATGTATATGTATATAAGATCATACTTTGCACCCGGGGTCACCCTTCCTCAGTCACGGTCACTTGTGCTGATCGTGCCGCGGTCCTGGGGGTCGGGAGGGTCTAAGAGGAGGGGGCGTCTCCTTTGAGGGATTTTTGTTCGTTTAAGGTTGCTTCCCAGATAGCACACAGCGTTGACGTTACGTTGGGCGAATGGAATGGCAACCGTTGGCAATAGTTGGTAATACGTACGTTGTGTAGGTAATTATTAAGACAACTGGTGTATATAAATTAGTAGGCCTATATTAATTTTCAACATAGTACTTGGCTGCTATATGTTGTTTACAGGACTGCAGCCTTATGGTGCAATACCTAATTTCCTTTCGAGCCAGACCTCTACCCTGCACACGGTAGCCTACCTATAGTTCAGTCTGGTTTCCCATCCATCTGTTATTGATCATGATTATTAACGGAACGTCACCTTCGATTAGGCAATCAGGACCCTTTTGGACCCTATCCCATAATACTCAAGCAATTTTTTCCAACAGAGAGCTGAGCCACTGCAATGCTCAAACACCTGCGTCTGACCTTGGTAGTGGGAGTTAACAACATGCACTCTCATATACAGTAGGCCTACTGTGTTAATCCAGGAGAATGTAGCTCACTTTTCTTTTTTTTTTTAAAAAAAAAAAGCTAGCTCGTATAAGTGGGGACCAGTCAAGTCGCCCCAGGAGAATGTAGATCACCAATCTTTTTTTTTTTAAAAAAGCCAGCTCATATAATTGGGGACCATTCAAGTCGCCCCTGAAAAAGTCGCCCCTGACAAAGTCGCCCCCTGAAAAAGTCGCACCTTGGCCAACAAAGTCGCCCCTTACAAACTCGCCCCTAAGAAAGTCGTCCCCTGACAAAGTCGCCACTACAAAACCGCCCCTCAACAAAGTCTCCCCCTGAGTTCAACAAAGTCGCTCATTAGAAAAACGTAAGAGGGATACATATAACCTCCAATGATGAATGAAAAGTGGCAAAAGAAATCTTCAGCTTCGGCCTGCTAGTGTAGTAATGGGTATAGGGAGGCAGATTATAGGTTGGACACCTTTTTCATGATTTGATATGCCACTTTGTCAGGGGGGACTTTGTCAGTGGCGAGTTTATAAGGGGCGACTTTGCTAGGGGGCGACTTGACTGGCAACCGTGTAATTCAACATAAATCTAATTCAATCATATGCAATTCAATTTGAGGAGGAATCACCTTCAAATAAATCAGGGACAAATCTTTTGGAAACTTTCGGTTTCATCTTCTTTTAACGGATCCCAGCAGGCTGCAAACAACGGCCCAACGTACTGAACAACTGGGCCAACATTTCAACAACCTTACTCCACCAATAATAGCAAATTATAATGTGTCGGTGCCTTCATGTGCTTGAACATGGAAGTGCTACCTCCAAGGTAGTACTTCCATGGTTTGAAAAAGGGAGATTTAAGTTACTGATGTCATCAAAATGATCTCCAGGGAAATAATGATATAGTAAAAGCCGATTTCAACCGTCTCCCTAGGGCTACGTTCTTAAAATCAGAAAGCCCAAAGGTTTCGCGATTCCTTGCTGAAAGGGCAGGGTCGGATTTAAGCATGGACCAGCGGGGCACGTACCCAGGGCCCCCCCACAAAGAAGGGGACCCCACAAAATTACATTACTGTATTTTTGTTATTTTTTAGTTATGATTTAAGGTAGGTCACACGTCACACGAGAATCACTACAATCAGTGTAATAACGCAATTTGTGTTGGAATTTGTGCCTTTGAACCCCACCAAAAAGTGAATGAAAAGAAATGAAAAAAAAAAAAAACTCCAAATGTCTTAGGGTAATTCGATAATGTCTTAGATAATTTTTGACCTTTTCCAAAATCAATGGGGTTTATGTTTTGACTATAACGCATCGACATGCCAAGTATGAAAAGTATCCGTGCTTCCCATCTAGGCTTTATCGTGTTTACAAGGTTTTCGGTTTTTGACCTCTGTGACCTTACATTCCAAAAACAATAGGGGTCTTCCTCTTGATATAATAATTCTATATCCCAAGCATGAAAATTATCTAGCATTGCTATCTTGAGATATCGTGTTTAAAAGCCAAACGTCACAAATACACATACATACATACACATACACAATCCCCGCGTGATATTGCGCGCTGTTGCCTTCGGCTAGGAATTAAAAATGGGTAACAGGGAAAATCTTTTGTAAATGTTGTCGATGAAGGATTAAATTGCACTTGGCTGCAAGATTGATTTCAATTGTTCTGTATTACTTACAATTTTGAAAAGTCTCAAGTGATTTAGTGACTAGGTTAGGGATTAGTTTTCTTGCAAATTTGTAAACTACATTCTTTGACGCATTTCATTTAGCTTTTTTTCTCACTCTTGTTTCACCTTTGTACTCATTCAGTCCCTTTTCTTCCGTTTTCTCGTCCTTTCACGAACGAGTTATTAATTTTTCCAATATGTTTTGTATATGAGAGGTGAAGCTTGTCAATAAAATCAAAGAAAAGTACATGTTCTTTTCAGCCAGTCTAGAAGGAGACCACGCAAGACAGATCCATGATGTAGAGGTCTGAAGGTCAAGAGGTTGGTCATGTTTAGTCTAAATTGTCCCTTGGGGAGCAGAACTCTATCTGGAGTATACGTTGGTTTTCGCCCATCGGCTCTTCTCCTGTCACGGTGGCTAGAGACACTGGAAAAAGCACTGCTGGTTACGTACAACGCTCTCGTGCCATACGACTAATCATTATTTTGAGATAATTTATCTGACCAAGGCAAGAGGCGGCGGTTGCAGGGGAGGGGGTGATCCCCCAATATTTAGTTGGGGAAACGGACCACCTATCGTCCCACCCCCAATATTTGGTCAACGACCATATAATATTTGCTAATATAGTGAGTGTGAGACATAGTCCCCTTCAACGATTTGGTTGAGGAGGGGGGGAGGACTATAATATTTTGTCAAAAATCGTAACAGTGGCTGATATTAGTGTAAATATTAGACTTTCCGATGAAAAAAAAACTAATTTTCTGGCTCGCTTCGCTCGCACACTTTTCAGAGTGCATGTTTGGTAATCGATAAAGCGTAAACACACATGTACATTTCCTCTATAGTTAAGTTGAGAACGTACCGGTAATACCTTTGTTCAGTCTTCCTGTAGAAATGGTCAACTGCGGTTGACTATTTCCTAATACTGGTGTATGTGAGACATATATCCCCCTGCAAGAATGTGGTTAGGGAGGACGGATGTACCTTTAGAGTTGTGGCAAAACCAGCAAAACTTACTTTTATTTGCATGTAGGCCCATTAGTCATGATCCCTCAGAGTATTTTGGTTGAGGCAGTGGCGTAGCCAGGGGGGGGGGACGGGGGGGGGGCGAGTTTCCCCCTCTGGAAAAATCTTGGGGGAAATTTTGAAAGTGAATATATGGTGAAATTTGCTCATGATCTCGTAAAATTTTAAATTTCTCAACCAGTACACTTTACTTATTTAAAAGTATATGCCACACTGGCACAACCAGTCCTCATTAAGGTTTTCAGAGATGGAATGATGACACCATGCTTATAGTTGTACTAGTTATGTTTTACTATCTGTTTTATACAGCATGGGATCTCTGGACCTCTGACAAGGGACTCTGTCCTTTTACTGTATACATCCAATGTTTCTTGATAATTAAAGCAGCAGAATTGTGGTATATGCAGTTTGTTAGAATGGGTCAGTGGTCAAGTTCTATACTCTGCTACAAGGGCAGGTCCTCGTAAAATTTGGACTGATTGTGGTGAATGTGGTGGTCTGATGTAGGGAAAGGTGTACCAGGGTTCACTTAATTACTGTACTTCACCCATTGTGATTCTGATCTACCAGTAGGACTCAAGAAAAATTCACCAAGACCTGAAGACAAGCAAGAAAAAAAGGTTCCTAAAAAAATAGGAATTCTTGGTGATGTATTCAGTTTACATTTAGCACCAACTGTGGCACCATTTTGCATCTAGCCCACCTTATATGAGCAAAAATTTTCCAAAGGGTGTCCCCCTCTGAGGGGGACACCCCTCCCCCAGGACGGCGATCAGTTACATCAGCCAGGTCAGAGGAAAGCACCCGGACAAAATTTGGACCTGCGGAGAACACTAATTATTAGGAAGCAGATCACTTATTGGGGGGAAACTTGGTGCTCTTGCCCCCCTGACAAAAAACCTGGCTACGCCACTGGGTTGAGGGATACGGTGTCACTGTTTTCCCCCAAACAGAACAAGTGCTCGGCAGTTTCCTCTTCCAGCTGCTGATGTGTAAAAGGAATTACTCAAAATAACACTCGAGAAGAAAGTTGTCTTTCTTTAACATAATATTTAATTCTTGAAATTTGAAATAAAAGAATTCTTGGCTTGAGGCTCTTTGAACTCACTCTGGCTTTTCTATTCAACACACCACAAAAATAAAACATCCCCCTTTTTCTGGTTATCAAAAAGTCTACTTAGTATGCGACCTTAAATCTTAAAACATACATATACACGGCGGTTTTTTACTCCAAAATAAATTAAGCTCTTTGTCAATTTCAAAACGTCTTTTGGTTAGCCTGGTCCCGTTCATCGTCTTCGAAAACGCTGGCTCCTTATAGTCTGGCTTATCCATGGCGAGTTAGGACATAAATGGTTGGTTCGGTTGACTGCCAGCGACCACCGCTCTTCGGGTCGAGATACTTCAGTCACGGGATACAAGATGGCAATCCCCTCAGCATGTGACTCGTTCAAACATGCAAAGACTGGAAATTCAAGATTAATTCAACCGTTTATAATTTCTTGCTTACATATATATTTCGCGAATGAGGGTATTCCTAGACACGGACCTGTTAATATATACCATAATACAGTGGCTTAACTTTGGTTCATGGTGCCCGGGGGGGGGGCAAGAATCGGTTGGTGCCCCAAAGTCCATTGCAAACAAAGTATCATCGTAGGTGTCAGACCGGCCGGGTTCCCCCTAGCCCGGATGTCCGAGGGCTCGTCCCCTCAGAGCGCATAGGAGTTACGTCACTACGATAATACACTCAAATTACTTTTGGGTCAACCCACTTCAACGAGAAAACTGACATGACGTAACAACTAGGCTAGTATATAAACCACAACTGTGGTAGGTCAGTGCTCAGTAATATCCTTAACAAATTTAGCAATACTTTCACTTTGGGCCATTTTGGGAACATACAAATTTATACACACACTCTTGACACACCTAATGTTTACATACATTGCATACATACTGTAATTAATTGAATGCACTTTACTTCGCAAGGACCGCGGAGACGAGGGGCTACTTGGGCTTTAGCCCCCGCACTTTTTCTGCCGAAGGCATTTTGGGCCGCCTTAAACTGGGAGCTGGGGTTTTTATTTTCTTGAATATATTGGGCCGCTTCGATGATTAGCCCCTTCCCCACTACAAACTTGGCCCCGCAGTCCCTGCTTCGTACACGTTTTTAACAGGGACGCGATCTTCGTCAGAAACACAAAATTCCTGGTAGATGCATACAAAATTACACATTGACGTGAGTAAAAGTACGAGACTGTCGACTTGGCCTTGCATCACTTTTTTAACCTCACATTTTTATACTTCTACAAGCAATAAAATTAAAACATTCTTACCATTTTAAGTATGGCTTTGATGTATGCCAGACTCTCCAAGATTCGACTGGTTCCCCGTGAGGCATCAAGGCCTTTTCTCCTAACCGTACAAATTAATTATAAAGCTATCAGACGGCATTTGCTCCGAAAAACTAAGTTTTTTTTGCACCAAGGTTTCGCCCTTTAAGTCTCTAGGGTTTCTAGGAGTGCTTCTTTTGACTTCAAAATAACGAGTAAAATCACCCTGTCTGACAAGTTTTAGTCGTGAACTACATACAACAAAAAGATCACTCAGGATGTACGAGATTCCGTTGGCATGAATTAAAGTGGCCTGACGTTATAGACTAAGTCGAAGATCATACGAATAGAGGGCTGGGTACATACTTTGAACATTTAACTGCGCAAGCGGGAATTCCGATAGCAATGTCATGCCATGCCCAGGAATAAATTAAAATAAGAGGATTTAAATTAACAAAGTCACCTTATGACATACGGAATCCCTTTCATAGTTCATCTCCTCATATTTTTTGTCAACGACCGTATTATAGCCTATAGCGCTATTGGCCATGATGAGAGGCAAATTTTGCGCGCGCATCTCTTGCAACATACTTGTTTGGTGACTACTGAGTCTCTTTGACACACACAGGTAAATATTACATTTATCTCCATATTCAAGATTTCAAATCAATTCACTTCATTGGGATATGCCCATTCAACCATGGGAGTTGCTCCAGAACTCTGAAAACAATCTAATCCATAGGGGCACGAACCGGAATCTTGTGAAAAACTTGACTAAATTTGATTTACATTTACCATATAGATCTGGTTAAAAATGAAACGGTCCGGTTCATTTTTAGCCCAGTCTAGTATAATATTTGAACAGATTTCTATTCGTGTCTCTCTCTGTTGATAAGATTGTTTTCAACCTTTAATGAGACTTGTTTATAGATGAATGTTTCTTCAGAAAATTAGCGTCATACTGATTTCCACTTTTGCCTGGATATTGTGATACAAGAACTGTTTTGCTTTTTCCTATCCCCGTGTTTCCAATCTCTTTTATTGATACATCAAACTGAATGACAGCAAATCTACAGTAAGATCGCAAAGTGAGATCTAAATTTTTCGTCTCTCTCCATATTCCCCAATCTGAACAGATCTGTGTAAAACTTTGATAGTTTATTTTCAGCGCAATCAATTGCTGATGCCTAAGAGCATGTAAATTTTAAACTATCGATTTAATACAAACCATAAAGCACTAAATCATATGTCATCGTTAACTCTGTGTTATTAATTTCGTTTTTTATTTTTAGTTTACCAGGAAGTTTAGCAGAGAACAGTAGCTTAAGTGGTTTTACTAACTACTTTATTTTCTGTTCATCTTCACATTTAAGCACACTTCAACTTTGAGGGACCCGGTATAACATGATTTTCCTTGTCTTACAGCACAAGTGTTTTCCATGGCAACCTTTGCAGTTGTTCTTCAAAATAGTTTCCAAAATGACTAGATGAAGATAGCTTCAAGTTATAAAACATTCTACTGAGGCAATTAAAATCGGTATCATTAGCTACCTGACAACAATCCCGTCAAGAGAGATGCAGCTTTGCTTAAAAGTTGATTCATCTTATTGCTTTGACTTGTTGAATAAAGTACGGTAAAAACATACTCTCGGTCAATTTTGTAAAGTCTGGGGATTTAAAACATTGCAACCACACTTGCGATGATTACGAGTATATTACCTTTATATTTTACCCCCACATTTAAGCTATCATATCAAAAATAGAAAGTTGCATTTATTTTTATCATTAAGCACCCAGTCTGTATGATTGATAATATTTTAAAAAGGTTGAACTGCCTCATCCAGTATAGTCAGGGGCGACAATCCGTATTCAAATGTGGGGGGGGGGGGGACGGGGGACATACATGACTTAGCACAAACCAATCCCTTTGGTTTTGAAGAGGGGTGTTTTCCTATAGGCCCTTTCCTCCCCCCTTATGATGACTGACGCCCTATTCTAATAACAGGCCCGTAGCCAGGAATTCTGATATGGGGGGGGGGGCACCGACACCTCATAGAGGGGCACCGAAGAAGATTATGTTTGTTGTCAGTAGTACCACCACAGGATTAATGTTTGACGGAACTATAGGGGATCATATCTCAAGCTTACCACACATAGCATAAAGGTATCGGTTTTACGTGAAGCGCTCGAAACTTTCACTCTTCTGAAGTTCTGATGGAAAATTTTCCCTCCGCTTGCAGTACAGAGACGTAGAAATTCTCCACAAGTGAAGGGAACAACACTATAATCACGATATACCTTCAGCTCAGCAAGCGCAGGTGAGCCGGTTTAGTACTTTGCGAAAGGCGAGGCGGGACCAGGGGCTGCCATTAGGCAGGCTTGGTGTGATCCAGTATGATTTTGTTAGGACCCAGAGGGCAATTCCCCGAATATGTGGCGAATTAATAATATGGGAACACTAGCATGGAGCTTTGAGCAGGACTTTGAATGACAGTGAGAGCACACCAATGTCTTCACAGTTCACACTTCGGATGGTCATTATATCGTATTTCTACTTTGAACGAACTTTTACATGAAAAAAAAAACATGAGAAAAAGTAAATTTTGGAATAAATTTTTGGTGCGAATAAATGTAGCTTCAAACCGTATAGTCGTCGCGGAGCGAATGTTACTCAAGGTACTAGATTACTACATGAAAGCCCCTTGATGTCCGGGATCTAACTTTGAGACTTCACCTAGCTTTGGCTGGAAGAGTTCACTTGAATTTTTGTACTAATAATGTTCATGGGTGATATTACTTCGCTCGTGAGAATTGCGCGAGAAATTTTGCAGGAAAATTATTTACCACGGTAAAACCTGCATACAGACTCAGCAAGGGGTAGTGGAAAGATAAGCCCGACGAAGGGACCAAGCTCCCCTAAGAGGTCCAGCAACCCGAAGCTCCGTCAGAAGCAATGGGTTACAGATTGGATACCGAACGCGAAATTTTGGGCGACCGGCGAAAAATTTGGGGTTCTGTTGAAGAAAAACTGAAAATATTTGGTTCTTATCAAGGAAAGTTAGAAAAATTGGGTTTCTATGGAAGAATCTGCCCTCTTCGTCCTAGACAGTTCCAATTCTACCGACTGAGTTACTCCTTCCAAAACTGTGTTGAGCCCCTCCTTGTGCAGATACAAACCTAGTTTATTGCTTAAGGGCATATCCTGTTGGGCGTACAAGGACATAATATGTAACCAGAACATTCTCTGCGCATACTGTGTGTTGTGAGCTTTGATGTGTATCAAAGAGCATTCACCTATGACCAATTGAGAATTTTGCTTTCTCCCAACAAAATGTATTTGTGGTGATGAGTGTCTGTCTTTAAGAATAAAACCAAGACGCCGGGCGACTGGTCTAGTGGGGATGCCCCTTTCCACCACCCCTGAACATTGAGACACTTCACGTTTCATACAAAATGATTATCATGATGTTGAGTCTGAATTAAGAATCTTCCCGATCGTAAGAGAAAGAGGATGGAACTATTTATGGATTCAGTTTTGTGTTTTTCCGGGAATCACACCTGCACGAAAGAACAATAGCCTAATTGTGGAACCTGTACATTTATAAATTAAGCCAACATATCTGGAACGGGGTGTGTGAAAACTATATGTAACTAAAGATGAAAGCGCGCGTATCGCGCGAAAATTTTTGTGATTTTAGAACAAAAATGTTACAGAGAACAAAATACGTTCATTATTAAACTCCTTTTGGGATCATTTTTGGTTACAAATCGCTTAGTGAAATACCAGGTCCACCGTTTACATGTACTAAAATTTTATTTTCGATCGATTTCCCTCATAGGGGGGCACAGTGGTCCGCACGGGGGCACTTCCCCCTCGTGCCCCGGCCTGGCTACGGGCTTGTCTAATAAGAATTATCATTTCAAAGTTAACATGACCATCACTGAGATCTGCTGCAGGTGAAATACATTTTACCATGTTCCAAAATAGCTGAAACCACGCTTCGCAGCGTGGATCATTGTCGGAGATCATGGACCCGACCAGGCCCTTTGCTAGGGTGACATGTTTTGGGATGTGAAGGTGACCATTCCAAATTCCGACTGGCTGGATGTTTTTTCCAACTGAGTGGAGACGTGTAAATTGCACTTTGTTTACGAGCGCTATGCGTTTTGTATACAGCAGTTGGGATCCTTCCTTTGTCACTACATAAATGTGTCGTCCTGGGGGAGGGGTCTAAGGGGAGGGGACGCCCTATTTTTGTTAATTTAAGGTTGCTTAGATGCAAAATGGTGCTATCTTTGGGATATTTTTGGAGCTGATCGTAGTATAGCAAAGTTGTGAAGGGCTAGCAAGGGCGTTTTCAGAATGCTTTGAAGTCGTAAGTGTATTAACAATCACCATCTATACCGATAATGGCATCGGCGAAGCGCTCTGTAAAATTTTTTGAAAAATGTTTAACGGCAACAAAGTACTTTCAACCTTCCACATCATGCTACAAATTAGACTGAATGCAGTAGCGTACCCAGAATTTGTCTCAAGGGGGCGGAGCATGCAGTATGTTGTGTGACCGCCGGCCTGGGGGAGGGGTGTCCCCCTCCCCTTTGAAAATGTTTGAAAAATAAGGTGTCCTTACATGCAATCTGGTGCCAAATATGCTACCCTTTGAAGTAAAATTTGTGTTAAAAAATTTACGTATTTTCAGGAACTTAAAAAAATCGGAATAAGTGAGGGGGCATGGCCGAGTGGCCCTCCCCTCTGCGTACGCCACTGATTGAATGATCCCATATTGATGAGACGCCCCTTCAGATGTTTGGAGATGTATGTCTGTTTTCGGAGAGTGTTGTGATCAAAATAGTTCCATGTTTTTACCTTTTTAATGGTCATGAGAAGGAGTGCAAACCGTGACGCATGCGCGCGAAGCGCGCCGAAATTTTGTCGTTATATAAGATTTCCCTGACGAAATCTGCATTCAGAATCTGCATCGAGACACTTAAAAATTGCCCAACGAACCTACATACCACTCAAAAAGCCAGTCAAATAGAGCCACGGCACTACTTTTTTACGCAAATGTGGTGGGGGGGACATTTGATATTGTGTCCCCCACCCATCGAAACTTCGAAACATCGAAACCCATCGGAAACTTTTGAGGAGACGCTATACAGTCAATCATAATCCCAAGAAAGCAGGTGCACGTTTAAAAAATTTCATATAGGCGTTAAATTCTTTCAAATAGTCCTACTCGCAAAATCTCGTGTGTTGCTCTTATACAATGTTTTTTATTATTCTTATTCTTCCTGGTTCTCAGCCTTTTCAAGCAGTATAGAAAGAAGCTTTATCTTACACAAAATAAGATTGCAATATGTTTCATTTTGACATGGGTCCGCACAAGGGTAAAGATAAATTGGACAAAGTGTGTGTTTTTATCTGTTTGCAACAAGGAGCTACAACTCACTTTTCTTGGTTTTTAAGATTTTTTCATGACACTTGTGGCGAGTATCTTAAACCTTTTTGGCACAGGGGGCAGCCCATTTAAATTTCTCGATCCGAGAATTAAAGGGCCCGTAGATAGTCACGTTTATACTAAACAGGTCTTAATTGAACAATGGAATCAAGCAGATCATACAAAATACTATCATTTCGAAATACATGTCAAGTATTATCTTGCCGACAATTCACTCTAAGAGGGACACAGTCCCGGTTTTAATTATTAATTGGGTCTGTATTCCCAGTGTCTAGTTCAATAGATCTTATGCATATGACGCCACGGTACAGGAAGTGCACCTCCGATGGAGGCAAGCGCGTATCATTGCAACTTACACCAACAAACGCAGACAGCTGTTTGTGTACCGGTCGAATACGCGCGTAAGTCTACTACTCGCACGTGCTAATTCTACGGTCATGCGAGCAGTGTGTTTCATTGTTTATCCTCCAAAATGACGTCCGTGACCTCAATGCATAATGCCTATATTCTTTACTTGCTTTCCCGTGTGTAATTATTTCCTGTTCTTTGCTCAGCGACCCCATAATGCCTGGAAATTAGCTTTTCTCAAGGCTTCTTTTGGCTATTCCTAGTGCTTGGTTTTGTACTTCTTAATTCTTTCGTCTTTGAGTCTCGATCCTTATTTTTTATGTGTCTTTAACATTTTTATTGTCTTTGATGGATTATTTGGTAAAAATCAATCAATCAACCAATCAAAAAGCTAAAAAGGACCCTCCCCGGAAAGGAAAATCACCGAAAAACAAGTTAATTCTTGCAAAATTCATAACTGAATCAAAGCTAATCATCAGCCCTTTCGGGAAAATTCAACTTCTTTAGCTCTCAACTTTTGGTTTAGGTTCCCGTCCTCATTAAAATTGTTTTCTCTTACATATATCTTTTATTTTACTGCAGCAAAGGAATATGAGAGAATAAGGACATGCAAACTTGTACGTAAAATCAAGACAAAAACCTTCGTTAATTACAGACCTACATATACCTCAAGCTATACCGTGACATTATATGTCATTCAAAACTAAGGGCCTTCTGCACAAATATCAACTCCCTGGTAACCGGAAAGTTGTCTCTAGTGGGAACTACCAGATATACGCCATTGGACTCAGGGAACTTTTACGAAAGAATATGAAAAACTTAATCCAATTCTATCTATCAGACAATGAGTGATTCAAATAATACAATGCTTTTATATATAAGGAGGGAATTTGATTTGATAGTTCCTCTTCTAGAGTAACTAAATCTCCACGATAAGAGTTTGATCCTTTCACACAAACAAAAACATGATAAAAGCAAATTTTGAAGTGCACTCTAAAGACGTCCGGATAAAATTTGAACCTAATCCAGATCGGAGGGGCACCGACCCAAATCCGTGTCATCTGCAGTAATTAGATTTGGATAAAAATGACCCAATCCGGATCATTTTTTACCCAAATCTGATGAAATAAATGATCCGGATTTGGAGTCCGTGCCCCTCTGATCCGGACGTTTCTAGAGCGTGATCTGCACTGGGGAGAAAATGAAACCTTCGTCACCTTTCTAGTTTAAATGACTGTAAATGTTCTTTCAAGTGATCCATTTCCTTTATTACCTTAATCAGGGAGTTGATATCCCACTAACAACTCCCTGCATCAATTTCTTCCTTAAGTTAGGAAAACATCTTTTAAGCAGAGTAAGTAATAACTTTTGTTTGTAAACTTTGAAGAGACTGAGGATTGTTCCTGAAATGGCGAAATATGTAGCCATGTTCAATAGGTTACTTCGAGCTCTGTACAGAACCCTCTGAAAAGAAAGCACAAAAATAAAATAATGTCAGTTGATTGCCTTGACGAATAGCGATATCTAACGGCAATGCAGAATGGGTGAAAATCAGGCGCGTAGCCAGAAATTTGCTGAGTGGGGGGGGGGGGGGCGAAGCCTGTAGGCAAACTATCTAAGCGTAGCGCCACCATAGGTTGGCGCGAAGCGTACAAGAAAATTTGGTCGAAAATACCTCCCAGGTCGCTGGAAATGGCACTTCCCAGGCCTTGAAAGTTGCATCTTAACATTTTTTTTTATTTTGAGTCACTAGTAATATCATAAAAAATCATTAAAAATACAAAAAATATGATCAACGGGGCGGCTATCCCCTTCGTTCCCCTTGGCTACCAGCCTGGTGAAAATCATGCCGAAATCTTGAGATCTAGCAGACGACACCTCCTGTTTCCGTTTAAAGGTTTAAGTTGTACAGAATTTTCGAGAGTAAGGCAATTGTGAGCCTATAGTCGCAAACACATACAGCTTCAAGGAGGGACAAGTGCTTCACCTCCTTCCGAACAGGCTCCCTGGTATAAGATAAGCACACCGAGTTTAATAACCGAGAGTTGAAGTAATAGCTGTCTGATGCGCCCTTGATAGAGAGACAGCAAAACCTAAATTATTTGAAAGGGCCACGGTGAGGTAGCAAACCAGTAGCTATAGACACTGGGTAGGCTATTGTTGACTTGTTCAAAAAGGTTATCGTAAGCAAACCAAAGCAGAACAAAAGACAACGTACTTACTGTGTACAACTTACAGTTATATACAGCCCGGCAAATTCTAATTACCAAAATTGACCGCAAATTTTGTTTCTCAAGGCCGTCAGAACCAGGAGTAGGTTGAAGGAAGGGATACAGCCCCTTCCTATAATTTTCAGTGTGAGGAGTTTTTGCTTTAAAATGTCCAAAGTTACATTAGCAAATGCCAGAATCTATCGGGATGAATGGTCCACATTCCTTTCCTCCAACCTTGGAAACTTTTTCGACGTTACTATTCCTGTCTCCACCATTATCCAACACAATTACAGTAGCTTAACGTCAGCATAAGTATGCTATACACATTCAGGGGCGTCGCCAGAGCATTTATCATGGGGGTGGTACCGTATTTGCCAACTGAGAAGAAAGAAATGCCGACTGAAAGTGTTGATAAGAGATGCAGTTAGAGCTGTTCAACCGGTAGTGGTCCAGCAGAGGTGATGCCAGGATTTGCCCAACGGGGGGGGGGGGGGGCAACGACCCGAAGCCTCGACAGCCCCGATGCCGTGAGGGGAGATTTGAAGAAAACCTGTGTACTATACCATGCCATTGAGGGGCATATATTGCATAAAATTTTGTATATACTAGAGGAAATAGTTCCGCCCGATTTAAGGTTTTTCCAGAAATCTAAACTGTGAAATTGCAAAGTGCGGAAATTTTTTGGGTAAGCTTACACTAAAAAGAATCTGTACTTATTTAAAGCTTACATAGGTCAACCAGTGGCGTACCCAGGATTTCATTCGGGGGGGGGGTGTGCAATATGTTGTGTGATCACCGGCCTGGGGGAGGGGGTGTCCCCTCCTCTCTGAAAATTTTTGAAAAATTAGCTGTCGTTACATGCAATCTGGTGCCACATATGCCACCTTTGGAAGTAAAATTTGTGTTAAAACATTTCAGTTTTATAGGACCTGAAAAAAATTGGCATCCGTGTGGGGGACATGGCCAAATGGTCTCCCCCCTGTGTACGCCACTGAGGATAACTGTCCAGGCAGTTGGGCCCAATCGGGCACAACTTACATTGTACTTCCCTCTTCGAGTCACTAGCCGTACCGAAAGACAGACTCAAGAGAACATTAACTTAGTTTAGCGAAATGAGATGAGATTCCCGGTATTTACATAAAACGATAAATTCTACTTAGGCCCTAAGTTACTTGAAAAGATGGAAAGGGTTTGTTCTATATTCAGCTTTTAGTAACGAAACCTTGGAAGAGTGGGTAAAGCATACCGAAAATTTGGGGTTTTATCGCAGAAATGACCCTTTTGAAAGCTAAAATAAGTAAACCGACCATGGGAAGAATTTTCCCGAGATGGGGCCGGGCCATGCCAGCGACCCCAAGTTTCGACAGCATGTCGAGGAGGTGAGAAAGGGATATGAAGGAGTCTTACTATCCCACGCCATTGCAGAGTACCGTATATTTAGCATTATATCACTTAATATGTCAAGAGCCGAGTTACGCACTGATACTGTTCTTTTGAGACTGAATCGTGAAATTGCAAAGGGCGCGAAAATTTTTGATAGGCTGACACAAAAACATGTTATCATTAAGAACAAAGAGAAAACATAAAAACTGTAAGGGTTGTAGACTGTATCGGGGACAACATACATTGTGTCGAAACCACTGGACTACCCGATGAAATAGCCAAACTTTGCTCCATGAGTCGCTCACCAGCTGACCGTATACCGCATTTCACACAGAGAACGGCAACTAGGCTTTGCGATATGGGATGAAATTTACGACCTTGACATAACCTGTGTACCCTGCCTACATGTTACTTGGTAAGGTTGACAGGACTTATGCTATCTAGCTATGTGGAATGGAACAACTGAAGAAACTGGAGTGACACTACAGCGCGCGTAGTGCGTCAAAATTTTGGGTTTTGATCACAGAAATTGTCCCGTCCTTCTTTCACTTCTTTTCCATTTTCTTTTTCTCATGTTTCCTTCATTTTGCCGACTGGTGCAGAATTTACCTACTCAATGCCAGAAACCACATGAACGATGAACTCCTTTAGTATACAATGATACTGAAAAGCCCTATGTAGCTTTTTTGCCGACAGAATATATTTTAAGTTTCAAAAGTGTTGCTTACGGGCTTTGAAAATATTGTAATAAACGTTGTTTATAAATGCATTCCAATCTCCTGTCTTCCGTCTGCATCAGCCCCTTTCTTTTGCCCTGCACTCTAAAAACATCTAGTCAATTGGGGCACGAAACGGAATCTTGTCAAATATTTGACAAGATTTGTTTCAAAATTTACTAGAAATGGTTCAAAAATGAAACTTTTCGTTTCATTTATGAGCCGAATCTAGTCAAAGATTTCATTCATTCATTTATTTGTTTCTCCACTACAAAATACAATATGACAAAAAATTACATATTATACAGTTACGGAGGCAATTTATCGTAGTAGTAGCGGAAGGAAGTGAACTGCAAAACCCTGTTGGGCTTGACATAAAAGGCAGAAACACTCCCCTGAAAAAAAATAGAGTGAAGTCCTAAAAAAAAAATAAATTGAGTGCCCAACCACCCGCCCCACCACTAGCTAGAAACCTAAGCCATGCCTCTAAACCAAATAAAGGAGCAAGCCCTAATCATAAAGGATTCTTAATAAAAGAAATAAGTAATTAATACATTCCGAAGAAATAATTGTGTAAGTTCCTCTTAAAGCTGAAAATAGAAGGTTTCTGTTTTAAAATATCTGGAAGTGTATTCCACAAGGTAACTGCACGGTAGTGTAATCCCCTCAATAAAAGGCTTGTGCGACAGCTAGAGATATGCAAGTAATCAGATTGTCTAGTACAGTGGTCATGTATTACAGAATTGGTAATGAAAAGATCGTTCAAAGAAGGTGGCAGTTGATTGTGTTGAGAGCGATAAACAAACTTAGCCATATTCAGGCTTATGAGGTCAGAGAATTTGAGCAGATTAAGAGACTTGAACAAAAGGTTGGTATGATCATAGTAACCTGAGAGAGTAATATGTCTGATGGCTCTTTTTTGTAGAACTATTAACTTATTCAAATACTGATGACTGGCGCCTGACCAGACTATACAACAATATGTAAGATGGGGCATAATTAGTGTTTGATACAAAGACCTTAAAACATGTCTTGGTAAAATGTGTTTTAACTGTGACAATCCACCTACACCCTTTGCTACCTGTCTTGACACATGATCGATATGTTCACTCCATGAAAGTTTGAAATCGATGTAAACCCCCAAGAACTTAACATAATCAACTCTCTTCAAATAAGAATCATTAATTTTAATACTGAAATTATTTAAATTACTTTTCTCGTTAAAAATAATGTAATTAGTTTTATCAATATTAAGCGAAAGCTTATTAGCCGCAAACCATTTAATATAGACATTGAGTTCCTCGGTAATAAATACGTTGGAGTTTGTTAACATCGTTATCACTAAAGAAAATATTTGTGTCGTCGGCAAAAAGTACCACTGAAGCTTTGGATGAAAGATTACCGATATCGTTAACATACGGTAAATAATAAAAAGGAGTGGACCCAGGATGGAACCTTGTGGGACACCACAGCTTATTGTTCGTATATCTGAGTTATAACCATTGAAAAACACATACTGCTGTCTATTAGATAGGTAACTTTTAAACCAGGACAAGAAGTTCCCACGAATACCCCAGTAATTAAGCTTTTGGCAGAGGATGTTGTGGTCGATAGTGTCAAACGCTTTTGATAAGTCGAGGAAAATACCGGCTGTTGTTAATTTTTTGCTCATAGAATTTCTTAGTTTTTCAACTTCATCAGAAAGAGCCATTTCAGTGGAAATCTCGGAGCGAAAACCATACTGGTGCTTAAAAAGGATATTGTTTTTATCAAGAAATTTCACAACACGATTATAAATAAGGCGTTCAAGAAGCTTTGAGAGGCAAGGCAAGACCGAGATAGGACGATAGTTGGAAAAGGTATTTGAGTCACCTTTCTTGTAGACTGGAATTACTTTTGCCATTTTTAGGTGATCAGGAAACTTAACCGTGGATAAAGAAATGTTAAAAACATGAGAAAGGGGTTTAGTAATGTACGGGATCGCCTGTCTTACACCAGAAGGTCTAATAGCATCAAAACCGGCGGATTTTCCAGGCTTAAGACACGTGTAAGCTACTTCGACCACTTCATCCTCAGTAATAGGAAAAGCGAAGCTGAAGAATCAGTAGGGGTACTAGAATTATGCAAAAAGTCCAAGGACATTTGACAAGATTCCGGTTCGTGTCCCTATTGATTAGATTCTATTCAAATTTGACTAGGACATTTTTAGAGTGTGGTTTGTCCCTCCCTCCCCTGTCCTTTTCTCTGTTCCCTCGGTCTTTCTCACTCCCTCTTCTCTCTCTTCTTTTTGCTCTTTTTTCCCTCTTTCTTCTTTCCTCTGCCTTTCCTTCGTTTGCACTTCCCTTTTCCTTCATTTTGCCGACTAGTGCAGGATTTTGCCGACTGCGTGGATCTTGGGGGGTGTCACACCCCCACACCCCCTCTAGCGTCGTCCCTATACACATTGAGAAAAATTAGACTTAAGAATCAATTTGATTTGAGCCGGGGAGCAGGGCTGGATGCAGGAATATGAGAAAGGGGGGCGTAACCGTCTGCATAAAGTGCATGGTACAACCTGATGGGCTTGGAGATGTAAACTTTTGTTACAAAAATCATTGCTTTTCCGAAAATAGGAGACGTACGCCCCTTACGCCCCCTTGGATCCGGCCCTGGGGAGGACCCCAAAATGATCGTCCGGCATGAACAGTGCAAACATTATGACTGATGTAATGTTTATGTTATCGTTAACAAGACAAATTCACAAATTACTGCATAAATTCATAATTTAAATTTCGACTTGACCTCACTATTATTTCTTTTGTTTCCTTTTTGAAGCTCTTTGTTGACCTCATTTTATATGTAAATCTCGCTCTGATCCTTGCTTCTCATGTCGATGTTCTACTTACCGTTTTATGTATTCTGAAAAAAATGATCGTACCATTAAACATATATTTTTCAGAAACAAAAAAGGCAAATAAACCTAAACCAATTCAAACACACCGTATAAACCAGACAGAACAGTTTTCATAGATAGACACATACTATACCCACCAAGTTAGAGTAAACTTAATCGGATCTATGTTTTACAAGGCAGTCCGCAACACAATTTTTGTTTTCCATTTTCTCCAACACACGCAGTCACACACACACACACATACACACACACTCTTACACATCTTCACATTTCTGATGTTAGGTAAGTACAATATCTCATATTCCCATGTATTACATGGAGGGAGATGAGATAATCCCATTCATACTTAAAATTTGGGTATTCTGCTTACCTAAAAGCACCTCACACTGAGCACTGTGTATGGACATGTGTACATAGATTGGCGGCCACTAGGAACCAGTGACTTTAACGGAACTAGTTTTTAAGTTTTTTTTTTTTTTTTTTTTGCATTTTACGTTTAAAAAAACAACTCAGTTGGTGAGGGGTCGCTAACACGGATTGGTTGAACTCAATATCAATAATCGACTCAAGCATTCGTACTTCAGCCTAGGGGAGAATATATATTTTCACTAAGCTCTATCAAATTGGACAAACTTGGCAACGCGTAATGGTTGCTAAGCAGCTGAGCAGCTGCACTCTTAACATGGATCCTGTATGTTGTAGTGTAATCAAGTATTAATATAAAAAGTGATGACTATATACACTTAACTACGTGACAAGTAAAAGTGTATACATTATAAAAATTTATCGTGGGACTTTTCCGTTGTTATCAATTATTCTAAAGATTAATCAACTGTTCCAACGCTTAAACAGTGACATTTCCGTTCTTGAACATAGATATAAACTGATAAAGGCCTCCATGCTCTATGTCCCGTGATAAAGCAAGGCAGTTTTAGTTTACCTTTTATTGAATTTTTACACTTACAACAGGCCCGTATCCAGACAAGCTACTGAAAGAGGTAGAGGAGGCGAAATAGCTTCCAGGGGCGGAGGCGAAATATTTTCTTATAGGGGAGACATACTGAAATGAATTAAAGAAATGGTGGTATTAAGCTTTTTAGGGGCGAGAGAGTTTTTCAGGGGGCCTCCTCCTCCTCCTCAGTAGTATTCCGTAAAATGTTAGATTTCTACGACTCAAAAATGTTAGATTTGTATTAAGTTTACATACTTATGAAAGGGGTTATAAGTTTAATTCAGTGGGATATTACGATTGCATCGACGGTCCAACAAGGAGTGAAAACGATTTAAGTAAGGGCCAGTTGCATTTGTTCCATCTAAAGTACCCGTAGCAATATTTGTATATAACGACCTCTGGTAGTTCATAATTTTACTCTTACTGGCGTACAGGTACAGGAGATCTGTTGTGTCTCCCTGTTATTACATTCAGGTGCGTACCCAGGGCTTGGTCCACGTAAGGGGGTAGTCAGGAGCGGCACCAGTTGGGGGCAAGGGCCTTGGTCTCGGTTGGGGAAGACTGCCTCAGGAGAATTTTTTCAATTTCGTCGGGAAGCCTTAATTTAATGGGTACGATAAAGTGTGTAATCCCCGAAGGCGACCAGTGGTCCCTGTGGTTTTCTTAATTTTGCTTTGATAACTTTCATAGAGGGTAACTCATCAACAAAACCCCAAACTGACTCAAATAAAAGCGCAAATTCAAATTTTCTGTAGTAAAATTCCCGAAAGTTTTATATTTGTCAATAAACTGATAAAGTAAAAAATTTCCATGTGCGAAGCGAGCAGAAAATTTTGCGTTATCCGTCCTTCCGGAAAATGATCGGCGTTTCGGGCTTTTTAGTGCTCCATCCCCGTAGACGGCTTGATACCATCTTCGAAAAAGTCCTGGCGCCACCCTTGGGTTCGACGCACATTCACCCAGTGACGCCAGATGAACCGCTGTACCAGAAAGCCTTTCCTATATGATCGTAGTTCCAGGGTCCCCTCACAGGGACGTTCGTTCGTATGGTTGGGGGCACTGAGTCATAAAGGAATATTGTTAACAAAAAAAAAAAACAGGAGATTTCGGGATATAACTTATTCGCACTTAATTAATTGGGAAAGGGGTTTAACCCCCGTGGCTCTGCCCCCTGATGACATTCCCATAATCATACCTTCAGTGAAATCAAGGGTTACTGTTGAACAATATTTCATGGCATCTTTTTTCTTTGGTAACATGTCAAGCACTAGGCAGTGCGGCTTCGAAAGGATAAAATCTCATTGTCACATGACTGGCACTAAGAATTGAATTTATTATTTTGTAAATGGGAAACTATCGAGATTCTTATTCAATGATCTTATCATACCCAGTACCTTGAAGTGAACATCATCGACAAACTATTAATTGAGAAACTATTCATCACAGCAGAAAAGTCGCAAACAGTTACGTAGACCAGGGATGTGGTATTAGGAGGCTAACACCAACTCCCTACGTAGACTTGTCTTTTATCGAGTAAATTTCATACATATCAACGAGCCACCACATCGCAACACATAGGCATAGGAGCCAGGGGCTAGAGGGTTGCAGCTCCCTCCCTCCCCCCAGACTTGCGATGAAACAATTTCTCGCTAAGATTACTGGAAAACTGGGGTAATTGAGTCCCAAGAACACTGTAAACACAAATTAGTCAAAGTGGTGTCTGAATACACAAAGGGCATAAGTCACTTATGATTGACTACTTTCTGATGATATATCTGACAGTTTGCATAACAATAGACTAAAAATTGGTGGCCACACATTAGTTACCGTACTAAAATATTAAAAATGGTCAAAAATAAGCCAAATGTCAGAAATTACTAAGATTACGTTGACTAACTTATTGTTTAGTCGATTTAGACACCGTTTAACTAATTTGTGTGTTCAATGAAAGGGAGAAGTAATTCATGTTTTTCTCGGGCACGAACGGCTCAACCCCCACCCCTCAAGAGAAAGTATCTCATACGCCTATGTCAAAATATTATGTAGTTACGTTCAATGTCGACAAACATTAATCGCAACAACTCGGTGCAATTAAGCTGTAAATCTCTCATGTAAAAGTTTTGATTAAAAACCTACTGACTTTCTTGAGGAAGACTTGCGATTAAATGCAAACCAAGCGTATAGTTAGTAATAAACAATAAAACTGCAAATTTTGAAAAGGGTTTGAGGAGTACAACTAAGGTTTACCAACAATTAGTGTGAAGTAAGATTATTTAAGATACCTTTGAAAACGTACTCATGACTTGTCAAAATGCTTCGAAAAAGCTACACTGTGTACATTTTGTTCAGAGAATATTACTCTCTCTCTCTCTCTCTCTCTCTCTCTCTCTCTCTCTCTCTCTCTCTCTCTCTCTCTCTCTCTCTCTCTCTCTCTCTCAAGGTTCCGGGAGAGATAGCCTCCAGGGGCGAAATATTTGTATGGGTGCGATGTACTAAACTGCATTAAGGCGATAGCAATTTTTAATTTTCCAGGAAGGGAAATGTTTTCTAGGGGAACGCCGCGCCCTGCTCCCCCCTCACCCTTAGCTACGGAAGTGCTCACGACTGGTACAAGTTTGGGTTTAAATGGAAATTCTAAGTGTTTATGTGGGCAAATATAAAAAGAGAGGGAAATAAATTCGCAGAGAAAAGATTTTACAAAGTAAAGTCTACGAACGAGGTTTCATTTAATTGAGAAGATCCTTTAGTGAACTTAAGCTGATGAAAAGGTGGTTCTGACATGAAGTAAGATTATGTGGCACAAGATCGAATGATTGCTTTATTAAAATTTCTCCTGAACGGATTATCTCCGATTTGTTTTCAAAATTGGTGAAATAGTTTTCCAAGGTTAAAAATCGTGTCTCACAGACCCCGGAGGCAAATATTAAGGTTAAAGGCCAAAGATGAAAATTTTCAGAATTCTATGTTTTGCTATATATTCATGGGTAAGCATTAGATTGTCATGAAACTTTCACAGGTATAGAGAAAATGTCACGTACTACCAAAATATAGCTTGCAAAGAAACCGAGGTCAAAGGTCACTTGGTTAGATGTTTCTTGGAGAAAAAATGTATTGTTCGAGAAAATTGCCCCCGTTTTACTAACAATGAGCCCGAGTAATTGGTTTCATACCAATTCTGGGAAAATGGTGGGCCGCATCCCCCAGTACTTGGCTGGTAGGCCTGTGGACTCAGCAATCGGCACACGTGGGAGACCGCTACTCACGTTTTTTTTCCGAAACGAGTTTACAATTTGTTAACCAAGGTTACACAAGATTTTGATTAACTTACTTCCTGGGGTTTGTGTAATTTGCCTTGTAGCAATTTGAATACTTTATTTTCAATGAATGGTTATACCACTCGAACTCAAATGAGCTGATATGTAGGTCATTTAGATCTGTAACGTTATTGGACAACTACAGGCTACGAGGAGCGGTGAGTTTTAATTGATGCCAGGCTTCAGGGTTTCTTTTCAGTTTTACTCTTGAGTAAACATCTCTGAAGATTTATTACTTTCAGAATACAATCATTACCCGAACTGCTGTCAAGTAATGACAAATGAGGAATCAATACTGGGGCTTTCATAAAAAATAAAGGGTTTTAATAAAAATTCATATGTGCATACTTCTGAAAATCAGTCACAGAACAATTTACACAATGATGTACTGTCATATAAAAAGACGTTTCCAGAGATGTTTGCCTAGAAACTGATTGGCAAGCAATTATGATTAAAAGAAAGTGGCAGTGCCCTAAAATGGACAATTTATCTTGCTCTGAAACCAAGTTAACCTTTTTTTTGCTTTCGGAAGGAGGGGGGTCTACCGTCCAGACCCTCTCCTCAAAAGCTTATGCAGTGATACTGATATGCAGCTAAATAAAACATAAAAGTTAGACTAACATCTGCATTTGTCTGCCACTATCTCAGAGCCCTCGGTGGGTTTCAGGGTCATTCCCTCGGTGGAAGAATCACAGTGGACATCAGAATAAAGCATTTGTGCGACCGTATCTCGTGGTATGAACCCAAGCGCTCTCCCCCTTTGACACCACCCATGTACACAGCTTTATGCGGATCGGATGCACACATTCTATTATAACGTACACTTTAGTAGAATTGCTTCGTTCACAATTAGAATGATTTACAGTTTAAGTTGACTAATAAAATATTATATATGTAATGATTTAATGGACAGTTTGAATTTAATAGTTCGAGACCATCTTCAAGCAAACGCATGTCAAAGAAGCGTCAATTTTTCATTCAGTTACCCAGAAACGTCTAGGCTACCTTTCGAATGATAATTCTGAAGGAAACAGTGGCGTTTGTAGCATTTTAGAGGCGGGAGGGGGTACGGCTTGCGATTTCACGGACTGATATGGAGGAATATTAGGGGAGCAATTGTCCACCTGACCTTGGATTTATTCAGAGAGAAAACTAGAGCTTTACGGGATTCTTTTAAAACAATTCATTTTAACCGACTCCAAACTAATCATGAATGAAAACTTTGAATCCCCAGATGAAATATATTTTATTGAAAAAAGCTTCAGCTGATTGTATTTTTCAAACAATGATAAGAAAAAGTGAGGCACACTCAAGCGGGGATAAAGGAATTTCCGAGGTAGCTAAGACGAAAATGGAAAATAATTGAAATGAAGGGGAAGGCTCGTAGTTTGTCAAAGATTTATGATGGTTAGATATTTCTATTTTCGATTTATCCTTACCATTATCCACCGATAACGTGGAGTGGAGAAAACCAAAGTAGTGAGGGGGTACTTCAAGAAAGGACCATTACACAGTGTCTTTTTTCTAACACCCTGTCCATAAATGGACGCGCCCGCACATGACACGGATTTGCGCTGTAGAACTTTGGTTATATTATTACCAACGGGGATAATCCCACCATGTGGTACGGAGAAAACGAACACCGATGAAAAGGACTATTGGTGGCGCGTTATATGCATATATGTGCATTGTAATCTACCAGATGCGGAGCCTATGATTAATAAACCGTCGGAATCTACTTAGACCACTTCAATTGTCTTGTGTCTTGGCATATTACAATTGTCTCTTCGCTCTCTGATAAAGTCTGCCGCATGCCGTGCCACTATGTCCATCGATCCTCTTTTCAATTTAAGTAACACAGCTAGCTCGCTCGTCGACGATTTCTCTGTACCACGGTGGGATTATCCCGGAGACTGAATTTTGTGATCTTAATAAGAAGAAATTTATTTTCTCTACCACTACGAAAACTGCCACACTGTGAACAACTACATAAGACCAATCGTTGCGCCCCTGCGAGGGTTACAAAGGAAACTGCGAGTGATTTATAAGATCAGTCGCAAGGACAGTTGTGAGATTGCCCCAACTGGTCCCGCGACTTATCACAGTTCATCATTGTCGCAAGTCAAGTCGTGTGACAATGCAACTGGTCCCGTCGTTCATCCCTTGACTGATGGCGCAGACTTTTTGTAAGACCAATCCTCGACTATGGATAGTCATGCGTAGCCTCGCATGACATCAATACCTTGACTAGACCCACCACCCCACACTACTGGTAGTAAGACTGACGTAACCTGATCGCCATGGTGTAAAACCTACCGACGACTACATAAAATCGCAAGTGTAACACTTGGATTTTGAACATGATCGAAGACCTTGTCACGACTATATTCCGTCGTAGTGGTCACCCGAGTCCTCAGTTGAACAGGACCCTGTTATAACGACAGAACCAGGTACTATACAGGACTTCAAACACTAGTTTTGCCATTCCCGTCTGACATTAATAAAACAACAGTTTGTCTAACCAACTGACTACCTTAGTCAAATGACCCAATGCTCTGTGTGTGTCTGTGTGTTGTTACAAATCTGGCCAAATAATTGGAAAGATTCCGTTTCGTGTTCCATTTCACATGTTAGACTCCTTTCAAATTTGAATTGGAAAAAGGAACTTGCAAATACATTATTCCCACTATTAAAACAGTAAGTACAGAAGAGACAAACAGAACAATTGTAACTGAAAAAGTTTTAACACTGACGATTTCACTTAATTGGAGGCACAGGGTAAGGGCTTCAGATTGCCATAGTATAGCCAGCATCTGCCACAAAAATTAAGCATTTGCCCGATTTTCTTATGCGATTTTCTTGACAGGCTACTTCATCTCAAAATTCCAAGGATTCAGCCTTCAGCCAAACCCCTTGACGGGACAACTTTCCCCCAGACACCTACTACCCGGACAAGTCCTAGCCCGGACAATTTCATCTCGGACAATTCCCAACCATTACAATTATTCGTCAGACAATTTCTCCCATAAAATTTGTCCTGTATTAGATAGAAATATTTCGGGCGTAAATTAACCGGGTAGATTTTTTTTTTGGGGGGGGGGCGAGTTGTCCCCAAAGGAGTCGTCGGAGGGGCATTGTCATAATAGGTCAAAGTCCCATAAAGTCTGAATTCCCTCTAAAGTCCCCTCGACTCTCTGGCGAAGAGCCAACGGGCGAAACCAAACGTTACCCCCGAAGGAGTTCTGCTCCCCAAGGGAGCTACATCCCCGAAAGGACAACAAACTTAACTGGCCAACCTCTCCACCTTCAGAACTCTTCATCATGGTTCTGTCATGCGTGGTCACATTCTCAACCTGCTGAGAAGAACAGATACTGCACATGATCTTAGCCAAAAGGCCGAGAAGCGAAACCAGTTAGTAATTTCCGATAAAGGAGAGTAAATTGAGGAACTCGTGTATCCACTTAAGGACAAATGTTTTGTCCACAAAGTTTGTAAATTAGTAGCAGCCCTTCACAACTTTCAGTGACATTTTCCCAGGCATATTGACTCAAATTTTAAGGAAATAACAAGTAAAAGGAAATTTTTTTCGTCACCAGATTTGAAATCCCATTTAAGTGCCTAACAACTTACACTCTCGTTGCTTTCAAAATGGTCCAGTTCAAGTTATGCTTTACACTGTTTAGCGTGGGATCACTGGTTGCAGTTTGGATGCTTTCTGGTGAGTATAACCTATTGGCTTAATGCAAAACGTGACGTCATTATCACGTGCTATAAAGTGCTGTCATCTAAGAAACACTTCTTTTGCTCCAAAACAGACTTCTTTAAAATGTCATATTTATATTCATTTATTTATATAAGCAGTTGAAACACATCGGTGTAGACAGCAAATACAAGTTTTGTGCCCTTTTTGCAGGTGATTCTGTTTGTTATACCCGTCAATACATAGATGAATAGTGACTCGAAATTCTCACAAGTAGATTGTAACAGCGATCCTGAAACTATTTACATGAGATTTGAATCCAAACAGGACTTTACTATTGGTGCACTCACAGGTAAGCTAATTTTGAAAGTTGTGGAAAAGGAATTGCCTTGTTCAAATAAAAACGAGGGCAATCCATGGAGTTGCATATCTCATCGCTAGCACATGTCACACAACGTGAGAACAGTAACATCGACTCACATCACCAGGGAACTCAATACATATGGAAAAGAATTCTACACCTTTACCTCTGACCTTTACTTCTGAGGGGTCTAGAGACACAATCTCTCAACTTGGGATACCTTCCCAAAAAGTTTGAAGAAAATCGGTCCAGAGGACTAGAAGCATTTTTTGAAACAAAAATGTGCATTTGACCTTCTGTCAAGTTACCTTTGATCTCAGTTGCACAGCAACCACATATTTTGGAAGAACTTGGCATCCAATCATATGAGTGAAGTTTTATGTCAGTGCAATGTTTCATGCCAAAGAACAATTTTTTACACAATTTGACCCTGACGTTTCACCTTTCGGGAGACACAATTTCCCACCTTGGGGTATCTTCCCACCAAGTTTGAAAAATTGGTCCAGCCCATAAGGAGGAGTTTTGACAAAAATTTGTTCTTAAAAATATACATTCCCTTACTTCTCGTGACCTTTGAACATCATTGCCATAGCAACCTCATCTTTTGGTAATACTAGATATTCCTATCATATGTATAAAGTTTCAAGTAATTCAGTGTTTCCTCTTGAAAATAAAAATAAATGAAAACGATTTTCAAAAAAAAAAAAATTACTTTTAACGTCTGACCTTTGACCTTAAAATTCGGTATGGAGCTTGGCACAAGGATTTCTTTTAGGTTACCTCCTCACTAAGTTTAAAGACAAGCGCAACAATGCTGCCGAAGCTCAGCTTTTCCTGTTGACCTAAAAGTCTGCAGTCAATATTTTGGATGGGTCTGTAACTCATGTTGATCATACGTACGTTAGAAAACAAAGAGATAAATATAAATGCAATGAAATATGTATTGAACTCCTGAAGTTTCTGAAAGACTAAATCTGGTACACAAAGTTAACTTTATATACTGCACATATGTTAGTATACAAATAATGAATGTTTATGAGTGTGCTGCTTTGTAGACCTCATTTCTTTTCCATAATTAGACCCAGACAGTAACTTCCGATAAAGAAATTTTACAAATGGTTAAAGGTCTTAAAAGCGATATTTTGCCCCAGAGATATTCCTTGAACTTGTCCAGGGACAGAAGTTCAAATGAGTGTTGCCACTATGATTTGGAAAAACCAAAACTGCTCAATTGCTCAATATAAAGGGATAATTTCTAAATTAAATTCTTTACGCGCCTCGAATTCTGAGTACTCTTTAGTACCGTTTTCCCCTACAAAATTATTTTACTGCATAACATTTTTATGATTGGGATCTACCAGGTATATAAATCGTCGATCGCTTTTAGGACCCGTGAATGTGTCGCAACAGGCCGGAGGGTAACGACAGTTCGTAGAGAGCGTTGGGAAAATATGCACACTTATACTAAGTCTAAGGATATTGAAATATCATCCCCCATGGCTTCCCCTTAACAACGTGGTGGGGCTTTCGGCAACGGAGAACAAGACTGGGGCGGTTCCTGCAGTGTCGACGCCCATGTGACTGCACCAGGCTTGTAGCCTGACAACGTACTGAACTTGGGCGAAATGGCTTCCAGGGGCTAACAAATTTTTAAGGGGGCCAAATGTATACAAATGCCATTAAGCCAATGGCAACTTGAAAACTTGCTAGGGGGCGAACAAATTTCAAGGAGGGATTCGCCCCCTTGGCCCGCTTGACTAGAAGCCTGAGCTGCACAATTCCTGCAGGCTCCGAGACTGACTTATGGCACACGCCTTCAAAAAGCACGTTTTCCTTTTCAAACCGAAAATTGTTTAGCACAACCGTTAAGCTTAAACCATATGAAGTTTTGTATTTTCAATCAACGTGCTATGTTCTTTGTTTAAAAGAAAGGGGTGGGTTCCTCTTTCCTCGTACGACATTTCCTAGACAACATTCACCCTAGTAACTTGAAATAGTGTACCCCGAGCCGGTATCCCAATTCACGAGTAGCTTCTTTCCTTCATGCGACAATATAAACTAATTTGCTATTAAGGAGGATAAGTCATTTGTTTACCTTTCATACTAAATATTTTTTGTCCAGAAATGTTAAGAAGAATGTTTGTAAAGGAGATACAAGAAAATTTGAAAGATTAAGGTAATGTTTACAAATAACTTGAAACTTGAGGCGACTGGATATATTCTCTTTAAACTTTAAGCCAAACTCCTAAAACCATTCAGACATCAGGCTAAGTTGAATACTTGTTTCTGCCGCCTAGCTTATACCACTAGCCTATGTTTCGCACAAGGCCACATATCCGCAAGAACTTGCATAACTTTCAAACGTCTAGTATTTCTTTTCGAGTAGGCCTAACCATGATCCAACCAATTTAGCTAGTCTATTATTAAAACGACTGAATGAGATCAGCACCACATGTTCATGACGTAACGCCTCCATAGTAGGCTGTACGGTATATTCCTTATTCATGTCATATCCCTGGTTTGGAAAGCAAAGAGCTGAGCAAACATAGTCTGACATAGTGGGGTAGCCCACGTACGGTATTCAAAAGTCGATACACTGCACTTTGCGTAAACACTTCCACACGATTAAGCACGAGACGTCCTGTACATTTATATATGTCCAGTATACGTTTGTACTTCGTTTCGTTGCACAGTCTCTCAAATGATAACAACTGGGATTCTCGACGTATTCCCGAACATGGGGACTTCGCCAGAATTTGTTTCAAAAAGTGATGTTTTCATGCCTTTAATGATTGCAGAAACGAAAAAAAAATTTAACTTTTGTTCAGCACAAATTGAACTATCTATATGAAACATATTATCAAGATTGGTGCAAAACTGAAAGACAAGTAGGGAATTTACGTTTTCAAACAAAGCCTCCTCCCGAGGTCAAATAGCGGCCAAATCAATCGAAAAGAGTCGCAGCATACAGATACTACTTCTGCTAACATCTCTACTGAATTTCAGCCAAATCTAACGAAAAACAGCGAAATGTCAGGCACTTAAACGCAAATGTTATGGTGACAGACGTTTGCCGTGACGTAGAAGTTTTGCCGTGCACGACAGCAATAGCTCAGCTGAAAGCTTTCAGCTGAGCTAAAAATCGGCTTCACCGTTTAGGAGATATTTACAAAACAAAACTGGACACACACTTACACATTCACCCATACAGATACACCGATACCTTTACTCCCCACCCTCCCCCCCCCCCCAGTCATGGACCAATAAGGCCATCGAAAATAACTAGACGATCCTAAAATCTCACAAAAGCAAAAATTTCTAGAAAAAAACCAAGAATTTCCGAAAGACAAAAAATTCCTTCTGAAAAAAAAAACATTTTCCCGAAAAACGAGAAAAAGATCAGTCCGAAAGAAAAACAGATTTTGCGAGTAACGAATTTTTTCTTCTTCTTTGTCCTTAATGCGAGATAATAATACGAAATTTAAAGATAATAAGCAAATTGTGAGACTCCAACCTAGAAAAAATGGTGTCTTGATTTTTCCATTGTCCCTTTACAGCCACCGTATTTTCTTCATTTTTAGATTTGTGTTTGTTTTTTGTTTTAATTTTTTTCTTTTTCGAAAAAAAAATTGGTTTTTAGAAATAAACCTTAGCGTTTCTGGGAAATAAATTTTGTTTTTCGAAAAAAAATCTTTTTCAGATTTTTTTTTTTTTTTTTTTTTGGGGGGGGGGACATTTTTGTTTTGTTTTTCGTTTTAAAAATTTCATATTCTTAGGGATTTCAGGGTTGTTAAATTTTTTATGGTTGTAGTTAATTGGTTGGTTGGTTGGTTGGTGGTTAGTTAGTTAGTTAGTTAGTTAGATGAGATTTAACGACACACCAACACGAATGTGTTATATAGTGTCAACTTGATAAAAAAGGTAAAGTTTAAATACGGTTTCAAATACGGTTCAAATTCAAGTTTGGTTTCAAAAACAGCTCAAAAACGGTGCAAGTCCTTCCCTTTATAGTTGCCTCTTACGACCGGCGGGAAATACCGTGGGCATATTCTACAACCCCCCAGCCCACAAGGGGCTTTTATGGCTGTATTAGTCTTCCGTGGTGTATAGCTTAACTGCAATGTGACTACAATATCTGATCCTTTTTAAGGAGCGATGAAATCATAATTCCAGAAGAAACATGTGTAAGGCAAGTCATGCTTTTGAGAAGATGCAAAGGCCTATAGACATTTATAAGAAACCAGATCTCAGAAACTGGCAAAGAAAAGTTTTGTGAGGATTTGCATGATCTATTTATTCGGTGTGCAACGTTAACTTGAAAGAATTAGAATGTTCTGTTGAAAAGCATTTGGGTTTTAGGTATGTTTCTTAGCATCCAGTCTGTAGGGGAAGGAGATGCAAAGAACATTTAATAGACTGGCTTTAACATGTGAATTATAATAGGCCTACCATTTAGCTGAAACAATTGCACGTGCAATGACGTCTAATGATTAAAGGAGTAATGGCCAATTGCTTTTTCTCACTAAAACTAGCTGTTGCATGACCCCCAATTAATTTTGTAATTCCCGGGAATTTCAAGTTATTGTTGATGATTGCACATTGATTGATATGTGCAGATCAGTGAAATGTTAGATGTACCGTATTGTATAGCCTTCGACTCACACTGTTTATATACCTTACAGAACGTGGTATTGGGAAATTATTTGACATGTCGGTCTAGGCCTTTTTGTGGGAGTTGACGAGATTTTTGTTTTAAATGGGAGGAGTGGCTTGAAATAAAGTTATTCAAGAAAATTTTCACTGTCTGAAAACCTGTCCTTTAAGGTATGAGGATATTTCCGTCCTTAAGTCTAAACTAAAAAAAGAGACTTGTTGAAAGGTTCACAAAACTCTGTTTCGAAAGGTTAAACGTTGATTCTTTTTTTTCTTTTGGTTCACCAGAGGAAGATAAACAATTTGCTGACACAACAGTAAAAACTAGTGAGACATCACCATCACCAGAAGCGAGCACCTCTGCATCTACAATCACTGATGATCCCCCTTCTGGAAGTTCTTTCTCCAAGTTATCAATGGCTTAAGACAATGCTAGTACATCCTCTTCAGGGTCAACACTTATCACTGACACTGGAACAACAATGGAGGAAAGTAAGTGCTCTTATTTCCAGAAAAGTGAAATACAAGATGGCAATCCACGGAGTTGCATATCTCATCGCCAGCACACATGCCATTCAATGTGATAACAGGCAAAGAAATTACAAGCCCAAGATATTAAAATGGCGAGTTGACTCCTCACGGAGCGAAAATATCGGGGCGGAAGTGCTGATCACTGTTCAGTCATTTTGACAACTATCAGACAAGTTAATGTCTTACACAAGTATAACTACCTGTTAATTAAAAACATTGTTAAATCCAAGAAGTCATCACTTCTCAATATATTCCATTTACCAGACGAAGATCATTTCTTTCCCGTGGCATTCCAAACGCCTAACATGTACGCACAATGACTGATTTGAAGTCCATAGGCCTAATTATAAGTCAGTTACCGTGGTGTCTCCAATAAGGTAGCTTTGTAGGCGTGCTGGTTTCTTACGAGCTTACAACGGGGAAAAATTAGTGAGTTCGTTTTCTAGACATTTTAGATTTCAAAATTCTTTCATCTCAGTTGAGATATATGTGGCAATGCCCGCTGAAAAAGCAACCATTGCCATGGTGACGGTTAATATTCCCAAGTTACTAGTCTCAGGGTCTAATCTAAGGGGGTTTCCCGGGGTAATCGGAAGTGAGGGAGGGGTGAAAACGTGTCTTTGCGTGCATGTATGCGTGGGTATGGGTGCGTGTGGGTGTGTCAAATTTGTTTTGCCAATATCTCCTAAACGGCTTGGGCGATTTTCTTCAAACTTGTTGGGAAGATACCCTAGGTAAAACCCTTGTGACACGCTCACTTTTGGAAGTGAAGGTCAAGGTCAAATTTTGAGAAAATCTTAATCACATCACAAAGAAATGGGAGACATAAACTCTTATACCTTTGGGATTTTTCCTATGATCATATCCCCCTGTGGGCTGGAGGTTGTAGAATATGCCCACGGTATTTCCCGCCTGTCGTAAGAGGTGACTAAAGGGGAGGACTTGCAAGAGGCGACTAAAGGGGAGGACTTGCACCGTATTTAAACTTTACTTGACACTACATAACACATTTGTGCTGGTGTGTCGTTAAATTTCATCTAACTAACTAACCTATGATCATATCTCTTCCTTGTATCTATTCCTATTGATTAGTAACTTGATCTCCTTATCATGGGCGGCGATCCCGGGAGGACAGGGGGACATGTTACCTCCAGTTGAGAAATCGCCCATCGACTTTGATTTTTCACACAGTAATTATTTGAAAATGGGGTCATGTCTCCCAAATGTTGAGAACAAATCGTCACCCTTGCTCCTTATCCAGTGACTTCCTTGCCGTAATTGTACAAGCAAATTTCCGAAGTTTCTTCCTGACGTCGTCATAAATATTTGACTTATTTTGCTACAAACTCCACTGGTCTAAAGTTTCTTTAGTTTTCAGTATTACTGTATGTAAAAGTTAACTTATAAAATCTCACCTTTCTGAGAAGCCGTTGTAATTCGATCTTGCCATAAGAGTGTACTATTACGACGATACATTCTTGTTTCTGTAGATTGCACAGGTTGGTTCTCATGGTACAGAAGTAGTAGTAATTGCTACTTATTTATTCCAACGTTAATGAACTGGACTGATGCTGTAGAAGCCTGCTACTCATACAACGAAAATGCTCACCTTCTGTTCATAGAGAGTGATCGAGAATACTACTTTATTAGACGCTTCCTGCGTAGAGAGATGGAGATACATACCATTACATGGTTTGGATTAGGCTATACCGAAGAAGAAGGTAAGTCATCCCATGTAGACATCTCATTCTTTGATAGAAGCGAACTTTAACATAACATAACATAACAGGTTAAAGGGCAAAGGAGGGCTAAGGCCCCATTAGATGCCCTGAAGTCCAAACAACCATAACTGAAAACAAAGAACCAACCAATACCAAACGAGCCCAGCACAATTAGATTCTACCGCACTTATGGAAGAACTTGTCAATGTTAACCTTAAAGCAGTGCACAGATGTGGAGTTAACTACCCACTCAGGCAGACTATTCCACTCGTTAACAACTCTACGAGAAAAGCTGAACTTCCTAATGTCGAGCCTTGCAAAATTCTTAACCAGCTTCTTACAATGGCCTCGAACCCGAGAATTACATTGAACCTTTAAATAATTGCAAGAGGACAAAGGATTCCTTTCAAAGAGAAATTTGTACACCTGAAGCATGTCCCCCCTAATCCTTCTCAACTCCAGGGTGGTAAGCCCAAGATGCTTAAGTCTAACATGATAAGGTAGGTGATGATCTAGTGACCATGACCTCATAAGGATAAGACAGTAAACCTATTATTAAATAACATTTACAAGCAAAAGGTTTTGTAACTCCAGACAACATAACTTTGAAACAATTAATAGTGGTTTTCCAAGTACGGTAGGTAGCTCTTTTAAATGAAACGAAATCTCTGATATGTCATATTGAAATATGTTTTATGAAACAGATGTGTGCCATGCATGGGTTGTGGGAAGGACCAGCTGATACTGCTAAACGAACTTATTTTTAGAAGTCCCATCATATCTCGTAACTATGATTTTAGGCCATTGGTACAGTTCTACATGTCAAAGAGTGACATTCACTCCTGGGTGAGTGACCGTAGTGATAGCTCTTTCATAGAGTGGAAATAAACTGAAATTCTGCTCTGTTTGGGCTTTCGGTGGAACAGTTTTCTCAAAATGGATGAAAATGTCACTGGACGAAGAGTGGAATGTTGCTCGTTGACAGGAGATGATCGCTGTCGTCACTTTTTGGAGAATTTCAGGCTTGCATGTACAAGGGTAAACAACTCCCTGCATGTACACAAAATGAGAAACACCACATGATGATCTAAGGATTAACAATTTCTCAACAGAATTTAAGTTTCAGTCGTGTCAATGTGAGATTTGATCACCTCTTAGGATTACGTCAAAGTTCTTTATATTTCAACTGTCGAGAGGGTAAACTAGTGAAATAGGCTACTGGCAAAGTGTCTCGGAGCCGGATTTCCCTGGGGGGGGGGGGGAGGCTGGGCACAAACTACTGTGGGGCCCCTTCGACTATAATTCTCCACAAGACTAAAGTGGCGCAAGTCACAGAAGGAGGGCAAAGGTTGTGGTCACTTTCATCCCCCCACTCGAAATGAACTCATATAGATTTCCTTCTTACGTACATGTAAGACCTACAAAACGAAAATTAGCACTCAGTCTGGAATAGTCCACCCAAAAATACAATACTGTAATTTTGTGGAGGGCCCTGGGTACGTGCCTCGCTGGTCCATGCTTAAATCCGGCCCTGAAGTGTCTACAAGAGAAAGAAAGAATGATTTGATGGTATAGCTTCATTGTTGTGTTGTCTATATTTAACTTGACCAATAGCAGCGCATACCTTAAAGTTGATTTACATAATCCAGAGGTAAATTTATGGTATTCGTAAGAATACAGGTCTGTCTGTGACGGGGTACTAGACCAATCTAGAAATGGTATTAGCCACCACAGCTGATCTATCAGACTGATAATTATTCAAGCAAATGAAGTTTTCCGAAAGTCTCCTTTTAATTGAGAATGTTTTTGCTAATTATAGAATCACAATAAAGAAATACCTTGCTGTATTGATAATGTAATTAAACTTAGTTAAGTTAAAAGTAAATGGCTGTAGCAGTGTAATGTTAATTATTCTACAACAATAACAGCTTAGTTTACATATGAATTGCTGTAACGGACATACGATACTCAACATGACATCTTGATTTGTACGTATGTATCCGTATAGCTTATACTTACAATACATGAATTCTTGATTACTTAAGATGAAAGAAAATACTTTCCTCATTTAATGCAGGTCATCTTGTGAATTCTTGTCGGCATCTTTAAACACCTCAGTTCTCCTTTTCATGTTAATTCTGAAAATAAATTTTGGTGACAGGCATACAGTCTGTTGATATTACTTCGTAATCACTATCACGTCTTGTTTAATCTCACCGTGTGAATGTTTTTAATTGAACGACTGATTATAATTTTTGATATCACGCAGGCTGGAAATGGTACAACACATCAAAAGTAACTTCAAGTGAGATCTCATGGCAGCTAGGAGAACTGTATCATGAATTATATTATGAAGGGGAATGTGCCTATTTCACGCGTCGTCCATATTACAGAGAGTTGATATTCGAGCCATGTGGAAGAGCACATGCTTTCATTTGTGAACAAGAACGTAAAATTTCACAAAATCTTTAAAGTCTGTCACAATTATATGATAGAATACTATCTTTTTAGCTAATAATTTTTTAAACTATCCCATACTCGCGTAGCAAGTCGTTTTTGGCAAAAGTATCTCTTAATAAAGCATTTTATGATGGAAAATGTTCTTTAAAGCGGTATTTAGGGCACTCTTCGTAAATGATCTTTAGTAGCAGATGCCTGATAATGGAAGTACATATTTCATGGAGATTAATTGTTTGAAATCCTTCAAAAGCAGCTCAAATTAAGTCACAAACACAGGCTCACTATTTTATTGCACTTGGATAGAAGGGAAAAGAGAGCAACTTAGGACATAAATTGCATAGTACTAGGGAACTGTTAGAGTGGCAGTTCCCTGATAGTACTTTGTCATGACAATTTTCACGGAAAATAAATATTTGGAAATGCCCTATTCCTTCGTTCCTGATGTTATGTGTCAAATTTTTATTGAAAGGTTATAAGCAGTCGCCCCAAACTTATTCTGAAACAACAGCTAAATATCACAAACATCCTCTTATTTCACTTTACGTGGCCTATATCTTTCAATAGCTTATTCCGGAGTTGCCATGAGTACACCTTTCACTTCTTCGCAATCACTTCTTTCTTTAACTTTGACGAAAAGTTCAGACCATTTTCGTCTGTTTTGTATGGTCATGGACCATGAAAAGGTGTTTATATTTTTTTCGTGTATGTTTTTTTCATATTGCATATAAGGGTTTCAATCAAATTCAATGAGCGTCATTCAGATTAAATTGACAATGTGTACGTATGTAATTATACTACCATTGGAGCAACCACTCCTCAGAACAGTGACAGGTTTTAGTTAAAGACCTCATTTGGTGAGATGTGCATTAAAGACCAGGAATTTGTTACTGGGCTACCTGTCGAGAATTTAGTCATGGCTTAATTGGAATACTTAGCATTTTATTACAAAATAAAGGAGAAAGCAACAATTGCTCAGGAAATGACTTTGATTGACCTTTGTAAAGCCAAGCCAAGCCAAGCAATGGAAAGACTTGTAGCTATGCATTACAACACTGTTAGTACAAACGCGGCGGAACGGAAAAGACATTGGGGGAGGGGGGGGGGGTTGGGGTGAATGCCAGCAAGACTATCTAGGCGGAGCGCCACCATTAGTCGGCGCGGAGCGACCAAGAAAATTTTTGGCTTTGCAAACCCTCCAGATGGCCGAAGACGGCACTACCCGACGGAGCGTTCTAAGCTGCATGTACCCGGCCTTGAAATATTGATCTCATGTCTGCTGTCTCCCCGCGGTACCCACTTCTTGGAGCACTTGGCAAATATTGGGGGGCTGAATATACCTTTAGTCCCCACTTTTTATTGGGGCGCCCCTCGTTCCGCCGTCACTGTGTTAGTAAACGATTATCAAAATATAAAGACAAAATATATGAATCAGTCAGTAGTTCTTAGGATTCAGTCGACAGTGATGTCATTTCGGAATGTTCGTAAGTAGTTCAGTGTTGTCATGGTCATGGATATTTTCTGTGGAAAATGTTTTAAAATAGATTTTAAATTATTTACTCTTAATTGTTATGGACTAACTTAGCATGAGTACATTGACATTTCATGTTTTCAAAGAGATACAGTGTAACAACTTTCTGTAAATTGCGAGTTGAACTTAATATTTGCAAACAGAGGGTTTTAATTCCAATGTAAAGAAAAGTGATAAACACCCACTTGCGATATATCTTGTAGACTAAGGACAACAGTCATTTTGGAAAATCTGTTCAAACTAAAATATTATCACTGTTAAAGGTTTGAATTGAAAACAAAAATAAAGTTAACTAAGAATATCTTGTCCTAAGTTTTCATTTAATTGTTTCTCAAGTTTTGCTAGGGTTTTCTCATCAAAAGATTCTCTCAGTTAATGTTGTTATCTGGTGAAATGTTTAATGTTGTATAACCAAGTTATCGAGAATAAATACGAGCATGTTTTGAATGAGATAATATTGTTAAACATTATATTGATTAAAAAGGAGAGTAGCGTATGTGTTCTACAATTAATCACATGCACAAAGAAAATTAATCAGAGCTACAACTTTTTCCCAACGTTTTAGTGGGTCATTGTTTATGCTTTGCTCATCATCTCACTATTATATTGTTACAGTGGCCCGTCCGCCATGGGTTCCAGAACTACAAACCACAATAAAAAAAGGAGAGGAGGCTTCCTTCGAAGTAGTTCCAGTATAATTTAAATTAAAACCTGTGCTTTCAGGTAACAAAAACAACGGTGAAGCAATTGAGAATTCAGGAAGGGGAAAATAATATAAATGAATTACTCACGAAAGACTCTTCCTGGTACAAAAATTATCAAAGTCCAAAGAATAATATCCAATTATACAACGGGACCGAAAAGACCAAGACCCTCACACCTTGGCAGCCAGGACAGCTCTAACTACACATAAGAAATCAAGAACCCATCCCCTAAACCAACACAAAAGATAAATTGCTGCCCAGCTAGCCAGGTGTAACAAACAATGGGTCTACATTACTAACTTACTTAAGGCAGAGCAGTGTAATGGAATGAAGCAATGAAATGAATTGGAATGGTTTTGTTAGTCAATGGATGAAAATGCAAGGGTTAGTGTTGGGCCCTGGATGAAAAGGTGAAGATGGATGAGAATGTATGACAGGTGAAATGGATTGTTAGTAACAATATTGTAACATAAATGGAGGAAATGTTAATTTGTTATTATGGTTTCGTGTTGTATTAGACGGTTGTGTATGTCCGTGGTTGGCCCGAAAAAAGTACGGTATGGGATGACCATATATGGTTCTTATAGTTTTATTGTGATGTAAGTGATGATATTCTCAACAAAATCATGTTATTAAAAAAACTCTTCTGCTGGTTATGATGAGATTTCACCCGTCGTCATTAAGTATGTTGCTAATCTTATATCTAAGCCTTTATGTCACTATTTAATTTATCATTGTACCTGGGTAATGTTCCGGCACGCATGAAAATTGCACGTGTCGTTCCTTCTTTTAAAAATAATGACAAAGACAAGGGCGTAGGCTGAATTTGACATGGGGAGGTGCACATTTCAGGTAGGTGGAACCAGGAAGACTATCTAAGCGGAGCGCCAGCATTGCTTGGCGCGGAGCGTACAAGAAAATTTTCGGTTTTAAACTCCCCCCCCCCCCCAGATGTCCGGAAACAGGATTTCCCGAGCCTTAAGCCACATGTACACATCCTTCAAAAAGTGATCTCCTGTCTGCCGTTTCTCAATTTAAATGATACACGAATCGTTAATGCATGACTTTTTTTATTCAAATTGAAATGTCGCCATATTTATATTCCAGCTTGATAGGTTTTCCCAAGGCTTTTAGACTTTGACCTCCGCTGACCTCAAATGACCTTGACACAGATTAAGAGGTCAGCTATACTCTCATGTACATCTTACATGTCAAATAGGAACTTAATCACCTATTTTGTTCCTCAGATATCACTCCTACTAGGTTTCAGAGATTTTTTTGTTCTTCAGATATTCCTTCTATAAGGTTTTTCAAGAGTTTGACCTCTGCTGATCACCTCAAATAACCTTGAGCTTCAAGCACAAAACAACAGGGTTTTTCCTCAAGTTCACATGGACAACACATGGCAACTGTCAATTTTATTATTTACAAAATACTTAAATGTCGTAACTCTCAGTCTGAGAGATAATCATTGGACTAATTAGTACATTACCTATGGTTTGATGAGGGACTTCAGTTCTAGTCGCCTTGGGTGGAGAGAAGCGTAGATGTCGACCACCCGATCAAGATCAATTTGTTTGGTATAATGAATATGTATCAGAGCCAAAGATGACAACCTCTCCTGGCCCTAAGTGACCCGTAGATATGAGTGCAAGCGTCTCAGTGCACTCGCACTCCTTAAAATAATGGAAACAATAATTTTAAGGGAAGATTTTACATGACACTAGACCTCCGTAAGCTAAAGTACAGAGACTTCTATATTTAGAGCTCTGATATAGAGGGCTCTGATACCGTGGCTCTATAGACCTTCATATATATTCAAGGCGCATCCTGTAATTCAAATACCAAACTTACCGATGTAGGTTGGTGTGTGGACAAAAGTCATGTTCGTCCTTGTTTTCGCAGCTGTTGAAAACAGAAGGAGTGCATTTTTCTGTTTCCCAGGCCAGAGCGGAACTCCTCTGCCTCAACGGGTGGGTGCACGTGCACCCAATGCACCCCCAGCCTATGCCCTTGAAAGAACTTGTGACCAATTACAGACCAATCTCAGTCCTTCCATGTTTCTCCAAGATTTTGGAAAAAAAAATCGTTTTTGAAAAATTGTACAGTTTTCTAATGAAGCATGTCTTTTGTAATTATCAATTTGGGTTTCTACCTGGCCGTTCTACTTCACATGCCTTATTACATTTAAGTGATGTGATAATGAATGCTTTTGAAAAGAGACACTTTTTCTCTGGTACCTTCTTAGACCTATCTAAGGCTTTTGATACTCTTGATCATAAAATTTATTTATTCAATAAACTTAATCACTATGGAATTAGAGGTAATGCACTTTAATGGTTCAAAAGTTACTTATCTCAAAGACATCAATTTCGTTTCAATTAGTAATGTAAATTCGTGAAGTCACCTGTGAAGTTCCTCAAGGGTCTATTTTGGGACCACTTCTTTTCATAATCTATGTTAATGATTTACACAGAGCTAGTGGTAATCTGCATGTTATTAGTTACGCTGATGACACAAACATTTTTTATTCACATCCTGATATTAAACATCTTCTTGATATTGTTCAGATAGAATTTGCAGAGGTTTACAGGTGGTTTTGTGTTAATAAGCTTTCACTAAATGTTAGGAAGACTACTTCAGTATTGTCAGCTCGGTCAATAAACCAGTTGATACTACAGTTCAATCAATAAATCTTTGTAATACACACACTCTTAAAACACCGGGGTTAAATTTAACCAGGATCGGTGTTCTATTTACTCCAACACAATCCTGGTTAAATATTCCACAAAATCCTGGTTAAACTAACTCAAATCCTGATTACTTTAACAAGAATTTGCACTAGTTTAACCGGGATTTCATAGGAAATTTAACCAGGATTGTGTTGGAGTAAAAAGAACACCGATCCTGGTTAAATTTAACCCCGGTGTTTTTAGAGTGCAAGTTCCACTTTCTAATGTTGCCAAATTCTTGGGGGTTTTAATTGATAAGCACGTATCGTGGAAAGACCACATTTCCTTTGTTGCTAAGAAAATTTCTAAAATGTTGGAATTATCGGCCGTCTACGCTCAACTTTGCCTAGGAAAATTTTCATTACTCTCTACAATACTCTCGTCCTCCCCTTTCTTTCTTATTGTAATATTGTTTGGGGTTCTACTTATCCGTCTAAGTTACGGCCATTGTTTATCCTTCAAAAAAGAGTTATCCGGTATATTTTTAATACTCATCATCTTCATCATACGCCCCTACTCTTTAAAAACTGAACCTTTTGTCAATTTACGATATAAATCGTTATCAATGTGGAATTCTTTTTTACAACTTTTTTGATGAAAAATTATCCGATATCTTTAGCGATTACTTTAAGATGTGCTATGAGGCGGTAAATACCTATCATACTCGCTCAACTAACCGCTTGACACCTCTTTACAGGCTTCAGTCTTCCCTTCATTGTGTGCGTTATGTTGCTCCCTGTATTTGGAATTCCCTTCCCTCTTCAGTTACTCAGTGTTCTACTATATGCTTGTTCAGAAGAAACTTAAAACGCTTTTAACAAACAACATTCTATGACACTTTATATATTCAAAATGTACCACGTTCTTCTCTTCTGCATTGCAGTGTTTGGTTCTATATTTGTTTGATTTCCTGTAATCTATTTATATAGTTGTACTCTTTTTCATGTTGTAGGGGTATCCACTCTTATAAGCTTTGTCAAGCTTCCTGTGGGTACTCCCCGGTCTGTCACCTGTATCTCTGTATATATCTTGTATTTTTCCTGTATGTAAATGACCGAAATAAAGTTGTTGCTGTTGTTGTTGTTGTTGTTATAGCGTTGAAAATTTAGAAGTATAAACCGGCCTTAAATCAGGATGTCTGACCACCTACGGTAAGGTAAAAAATGACAAGATTTGATGGATTCTGTTTTCGTTTAACCCTTGGAAGTCCATGACCAAGTTTTACTCATATTATATTTCACATGTGTATATACTTCTCATCTGCAGCCCAATCGTTCGACTGTAATACTTTGTAGTTTGAAACTGAGCTTAAACGTCAGCAGGGCTGTATCCGAGATTTGATGACCCGATTCCGGCTAAATTTCGATTCCAGTGGCCATCATTCCGAGTCAATTCCGAGTCCAGTATACCCTTCGAGTCCGAGCGAATTCCTATTCCAGGTCCCCCAATTCCGGGCCAATTACACTCAATTAAAAGGGACATTTTTAGGAGTAAATTTTATGCCCTGGTTCACCCTGTATTTTGGTTGACTGTATTTATGTAATAACTACATGAGGCAGATTTTTCTCATTCAATTCAACCGGGGAAAGCTTTGCATACACCCTCGTGGTTACATCAATAAATCAGCCCATAGAGTAAAGCAAAGCTTTTAGTTTAATTGACTGCGGGCGAAGACAATTTAACAAGAATAAACTTGTAAACAGGGCAAACGGCCCGAAAACATTTCATGCAACGGCTTTAGAGTGCAGAATTAATATACATCCAGTTTGATCGATTTATCTAATGGTATGTTCATATTATTTATAACAGGATATTGTTGAAACGGATAATGAAAAACCCAATATTCCACTTCGATAAAAATTAAATCATGGTCGTCTTCAACAACAAATCTCAAAATCAGATAAGAAGGGTAAAGTTTAGTCCAATCGGGTCTTTAACTTAAAATTAAGTTCCATCCAATACGACCTAAGTTTCTTGTAAATAGTTTAAAACGGATTTTAAATAAAATTATGAACTACGTAAACTTCCAATCAAATGATGCTGCATGTAATTCAAACTTCACTCGAATCGAACAATTTTGTTACCCAATACACATAGCATGTGATTTTGTTACACGAGAGAATCTGACTGTTACTAAGAGATCGTGGTGTTATTACTAGCTGGGGGTGGCCAATACCCTAAATGTTTTTCAGGTACTTAAACATCGCGCACCAGGCGTAAGAAATTTGGATTTTCTTAGGGCAGGGGTAGCTGTATGTTCATTTTCACAGTTCTATTTTCATGAAAAAACTCCCCTCCGATCTTACTAAATGCCCAAAGGATTTATACTGAGCCCAGCCCGTTGGGTCTCAGATTCAGCCTGTTGGGTCGCAGAAACATGCTAAACACATTATGGAGACATTCATAGAAACCTTACATTAATCAGTTAATCAACCCTAAACTCCGCTTCTCCCTTCCTTTTGATTCCCAGATGCATGAGGCTACTCCTATGACCAACTCTCCGTATTGTCTTGTTTGCCAGATGCCAGGGAATTACATCTGACAGTGTTTTTTTTTTGTGAACCTTTTCTCCTGAAGGACATTAAATCCCCCATGTCTTATCCATTTTGACGGACTCATACATGCAAAGGTTCACCCTGTAATGCATGATGTGTTTGTGTGAGATTGCCATATGCAAGAAATTGCATCTAACAGTGTTTGAAATTTTTATAGACTATGGGGCATGGACTTCTTTTCGTTAGTTTTGTGACCTATCTCAGGGGAGGACGTAAATTTATCATAGAACAGTTTCTAAGTTATTTATATCGACGAATCTGGCAGGTCCCGCTTTCAGAAGTTGCACTTTTTAGAGAAAAATGAGAAAAAGGCCCATTTTCTACTAAAAAATTCCGCATTTTTTAACAATCAAATTTACTGTCTGAGAGCGTTTCGGTAGGTTGCAATATTTCAACCAATCAGAGAACGCGTACTTTAATATCGGATGTGAACATTGGTTTATCATCAATGAAAGGAGAGGTTCCGATGAAAGATGAAGTGTTTTGCCCATATTTCTGGGACTTCTAGCGATATTAGACCATTTCAGCAAGATATGTGGTTGAAATATCTGCATTTAGTTCACGTGTGGAAGGATTTGAGGTGGTAGTCAGGCGAAAATCGCCAGAAATTTCGTTGAAAGAATTTGGCGACGTTTACGATACTTTAGCAAAATGTGATAAAGATAGCCTAACCATACCTCTGGACGGTGGGTACCACAAGAGATGCTACAGGTATTTCACAGTCATCTCAAAGCAGAGACGAAGACAAAGACATGTACTAAGTCAATTGTAGGTTGCTTACTCAAGTCGTTTTTCAATTAACGTTAATTAACGGTTCCGTTCTCTTTAATGTGCAACACTTGAACGCGGGACCGCCCGAATACTTTCATTGCTAGACTTAGTCTACATCATGTGAAATTTTCAGGTCGTTCCTTGAGGTGGGTCACAAAAGTCGAGTTTGCAAGTCTTTTAGACTGCATGCCTTAATAGTGTACTACCTTTTTCCTAAGGATTCCCCGCTTTCGGAGCTCGAAGATTGGCTTCGCGCTCAGAAAGCGAGTCCCTCTTTAAGTAAAACCCTGGATACTCCCGCATTTAGTTGAAAAATCAAATTTTCTTTCAATTATTAAGCTTGCTTATACAGCCAATGTAAGTTGTCAAACGTAAGCACGATGTAGTAGAAACTTACTTTGCGGTCTGTCGGTATATTAGACAATGTTTTGACAGTGCATTCGCAAGTTCTCCCTTTGCTCCTACACTCTTGAAACCCTAGGTATGCTTCTGTTCGAATATCCTTTTCAGGAAAGTTTTGCAATGTATTTGCTTCCCGTAGAAAAAATTATAGGTTATATACTCCATACAGTACATTAGATACAAAATGCGTCCGGTAGAAGACTTGAGTTATTGACAGAAAGTGGTGATTGGTCCACATATCCCAGTCATCCATCCGGGTAAAGATGTTTACCCAGGATTTTTATTGTGGTGAGTGTGTTCTAAAATGAGATCCGTGGTCCACTAAGAAGACAAGGGTGAGGTGTACATCCACCCTGCCAGTCTGGGCTCTAAGCTTTTCGAGGATTATGTGGTCAAGGGGCAATGTACCATTGTGGATTCAGCTGGGGTGTCTTATAAATCTGTGTGGTTCATCAATTCATGGACGGTATTTTGAAGGTGGAATATGGCACTTAATTGTGCTTAAAACACGCCACAAAAATCACACTACTTTAATGCAAATATCAGATAACAGACTGACAATAGATTTTAGGAGTTGAGGGTGTTAGGGGGTGGGTAAAATGACTAATCTGAGCTGTCGTAGTGCTGCTATGGTAAGGAAGAATGAAATACGTGAGAAATCATAGCAATCAGCCACACGATCATTGTCAGATGAAAATACGCTCTTAGCAAATCAGATCTTCAAGTTTGCTCCTTTTACAAAAACATATGTCCTCCTTTCCCCCAGTGCCGGATTTACGGCGGGCCCACCGGGACCCAGGCCCCCACATTTAGGGGCCCCCACATTTGGGTGTCCAAAAAAGTGGAGCATAAGATGCCTTGCCACCCGTCCGTCGATGGTCAACATGAAAAATACAGACCTTTTTTCGGAACTCCACACTAAAACAGTTGTCTTTCCATGGGGTTATATCATAGTACAGTATGTACAGACCTGTAAGGACGCATGGTCTTTATTCTATGGCATTTGCGTAACTTGTCACACGTGACACCACAAAACCCATGAATTCAGTGTTTACAAATGTAAATTCTGTCGGTTTTGCACAAAACAACTTGGCATCCCTGTAGATATTTGGATGACGGTCTAGCTATCAACCACCGATCATGTGATTAATGTCCACTTTAGTCACTGTGACCAACCGAGGAAGTCTTCACCTCGTGAACCCTATATTTTCATACTGCCATAATCATCGAACAGTCGGTAAATATGAATAACCTATTTGAATATTCATGTAGTTAAATTTAAAGTCACCATTCAATCCGAGGAATTAAGATGACATGACCTGTGCACATTGACGTGCAAATCGAATTCTAAGGGAGAATTATGGCAGTATGAAAATAGGGTTCACGAGGTGAAGACTTCCTCGGTTGGTCACAGTGACCGAAGTGGATATGAAAAACATGATCGGTGGTTGATAGCTAGACCGTCATCCAAATATCTACAGGGATACAAATATGTCAGGGGACTGTTCGCTATCTTGGTGTCAAGCTCTGGAACTCGCTCCCCGACGATGTAAAAGATAGTAGATCTATTTATACTTTAAAACGTAAGCTTAAAGAGTATTTTATTCATTTGCAGTAATGTCACATACCTATAGTATTTGCCTTTTCTCCTTTAGTTCATTTTGATTTTCTGTTAGTTCTTGTGTATTTTCCAGTGTTGTGTTCTTTATGTAGTCTACATGTAGTCTTACTTTGTGTTCTCTCGGGGTGTTTACCTTTACAAGCTTTCGCAAGCTTTCTGTAATCACCCCACAGTCTTTCTTTTTATTATGATTGTATGTACGTATATTATATGAATCTCGTCATCAGGTGAAAGAGCCTGAAATAAAGTTTATGAAACTGAAACTGAAACTGAATTTACACTGACTAGACTTAGTTCATTTCATCCAGGGTGTCAGCAAAAAACTAAAATTTACATACTAATTGTTACAAAAGTCAACTTCCAGAACATAAGATTTCAAAATTGAGAATGTTTAGATGCAACTTTCAAGGCCTGGGAAGTGCCATTTCCAGCGATCTGGGAGCATTTCCTGCCAAAATTTTCTTGCACGCTACGCGCCAACCTATGGTGGCGCTCCGCTTTGATAGTAAGCCTAATCGCAAAAGGGCCCCTAAACTATTCTGGGCCCCGGGCCCCCACAAGCTAAATTCGGCCCTGCTTTCCCTCACACCCGTGCAGTTTTTATATCTGATCCTTGTTGACTTGGAATGACTTTTCCCATGCTAACGACATCATAGCCTACATTTCTTAACGAATTTTACCCAACAGACAACCAGACCAATAGGACTAAATAAAAACATAAAAAATATAAATATTCTAAGATTTCGTTGACTGTGCAAGCTTTGTGAATTCACAGCTCCTAGCTCCTGTCTTGAATTTGTGTCAATTTCTGTCCCACTTTTATGAATTTATAGAAATTTATGATCAGATACTCGTGGCTCCGTAGATTGAGTCAACATCCTGAATGAGTCAACAGCCGTATGGAGGTTGTGAAGAAATGAGGGGCTGAACCTTTCAGCACTTTAATTTTGATATCTTTTTAAGAAAAAAAAATGTGAAACGGTTTCTTTCTTGTAGGATGGAAAGCGCAACAGCCACCTACCCCCCCCCCCCACCATCCCAACCGCCCTGAATTATTTACTCCAGAGACTCTAACTTTAAAATTAAGGAAAGTAAGGCAATTAACAAAAAAATGGGCATTGTGCTATTGGAATGACACACTGGAGCCAAGGATATATTAACAATATTGTGGCGCCATTACAAAATCACAACAGAGCAGTAACAGTTATTTTGCGTTGCTTTATTAAAGCTACGGCAACGCTACTTCAAGGAGATTACAGGCTTTCAAACTGCTCGAAGAAACGATTTCATATGAGTAGGTGTTGATTCAATAAAACCACATTCAGAATACTGAACTACTGAGTCCTGTACCAGCATAAACAATGGAGTAGGGAAAACAAGCCAGTGAGCCACAACTGGAAAAAAGGCCGTGGTCGTCTCGACTTGAACCAATTGGTTGGAAACTGGGACGTTAAACCTCTTCTAACCTAACCTAACCTGAATCTTATACATTGTAAATGTACAACTGCATGGATTACTGCTTATTGTAAAATTAATAAAGCAATATTTACATTTCACTTCGTCATATTTGAACAAATATAATGGATCAAGCATCCAATGCATCCTTTGTCAGACAGATATTAAAGGATTCCATGGCAACCTTTTAACGTTCCTTTCAGAAACGACTTAGTGAGAATTTGTTCCAGATATAATATCCTATAACAAATGAAACTAGTATCATTTGCTGTCTAGAAGAAACTAAGGTACAAGAAGGACAGACTGAATATTTTCTACCACCCTACACCTCATCTTGCTGAGTAAATTCAGGTGAGAAATATACTTGGCCTTATGCAGAATTTTTTCGGCAGGGGCAACATGCTAAGAAGAGGGCCACAATCATTTGCGTATAGTGTCACAAAAAATTGACAAAAATGTTTCCCTTACTGCTGAAAATGGCAAGTTTCTTGCCTCAAAAGTTGCATCTAAGTTTTTTTGTATTTTTAATAACAAAAGATTTCCAAAAACGATGTGATAAAACTTTACTTTGGATTTTTTTGTTGGGGGGGAGACTGCCCCTGCTTTGTACGACCATTGGCACTTTCCCCTAGTTTCTTATATCTAAAGAGGGTCTGTGTATTTTCATTTGACAACAATATTTACTACCAGTTTACCTTTGTCTTAAGTAAGTAGTAAGGCCGGATCATTTCTTAGGGAAAATTAACCATTGACTTGCATGTTTATCTTTATGTATATATTTCTCACCTGAACTTACTCAGTAAGATAAGGTGTAGAATGGTAGAAAATATTCAATCTGTCCTTCTTGTACCTTGGTATCCTCTACACAGCAAATGATACTAGTTTCATGGGATATTCTGTCTGATTATAATAATATCATTGTAATAAATACGGTTAGATGCCAAATTATTCCATCCCGAACAGCAGTGTTGTTTAAGTAAATGTAAAAAGGCTAATTATTTTTGCTTTTCATAGATTAATCAATGCTGCTGTATTTGAAATTAAAGGGTTTATTCTTAGGAAATTTTAGTAATGCACAAATAAGGGACGAGGGACTGAGCTGTTTCAAGCCGCCAGGAAGCTGTCTGCTCTTAAATTGTTTGTGATGATTTGTGAAGATCTGTACTAGTGTAAATCATTTAAATATATTGCATGAACATAGGTCAGGTGATTTCCATTTTAATCAAACCATGATTAAGAAGAGTCTTTTCAGTTCAACACTTACCTTATTTGACAGAAAACTGACTTACTTTTCATATAAAGATAAATTTGGGGATACTTCAAAAAAATATGTTAAATAAATGATATAAATCCATATGACTTCAGCCCTACCCCAAAAATGTTAAAATGAGATCAACAGAATAATCCCAAACTTGCTTTATTTCTAAAACCACACGAAAGAGGTTGGCCTATATGCTACTTCATCCTGCAGCTAATTTCCTCGATACACTTGAGAGTTTGTAGCTCACTGCCCTCACACTCAAGGGAAAAATCCAATCTCAAAGTACGGTTCTGATGTTTACAAGATAATGGCAGGACATTACGGTACCCCAACGGCATGGTTGCTACTAAATAAAGATCTTTTCTCTGCACCAAAATTTTAATCCTCAATGTAATCCCTCAAAGTTTAGGGCTGTTTTACAGGCCATGTTGCTGAAAGGATTTGCTTAATCAGTGACGCGTGGATGTTGTTGCAAATGTCACAGACGTTTACTATTTATTATAAAATGAAGGCAAAAGAAGGTATTATGCACATTTTACTCCCAGATCTTAAACCAATTGGTTAGAAACTGAGCCGTAAAACCTTATCTAACTCTAACCCAGATCTTTGGGCTGTAAAAGATGAAAATATCAAAGGAAGGTTAAGCCCTGCTTTGTTAAAAAGCTTGTTTATCCCAAAATTTCAATGGTAATTTTGCCCAAAATTTGCAAAAAAAAATAAAACAAGAAAGTGGAAGCCTTACTCGTTGTTCTACATATGAGAGGTAGCTGGTCCCTGTTGAAAACTTCTTCAAGGCGTCGGGCTTAATTTAATGCTTAGTCCTACGCTAATGCATTACTGCTTAGTGGAGTAATTCCTCAAGGGAATCAAGCGCACTACCAATGAATTAAGATGCAGTATAGGTCAGCCACCATCTCTTTATCACTGATAGACGGGGCATTTCAGCTATCATGGATGAGCTTATAGAATCCCTTTAGGGTTTCTTAGACCGCGGCTTAGCACTGAACAGAATATTATGACAGCACTTCGACCTTTCTGAAGCCACAGGAGGATGCAGAATTAGAGTCTGTCCACACACTTGTTTGCTCGGAATGTAGACCTCATGACTTAAGTCATAGAGTACAGGGATGTGGCGGAGTCAGGAAAATTTTCAATTTACAGGTTTCTCCTCTTGAATCTCATAACAAATGATATATTGTACCATTTGATCTATGGCAACACATTAGCTAGAATTTTGTCTTCAAAGCCCTATTCAATAAATTTCGAGCACTGGATGAGCTCAAGCAATTGAACTTATTGAAGCGTTCAGTGAGTTCCTGAATATCTGTATTGAGATAGAATGTTTTTACTTGGGTGTACAAGATGGCACCCGTACTAATCTTGGATCCACTACTCGCTGTGCTTGTAAATTTGCTAATTACACGGTCCAGTAGATCTAATGGTATTGCGAAAGTATGGGTTATAGACTATGTACATGTTTTACTTAAAGATGTTATACACACTGTCCTGAGGGTTATACTTAGTTAATGAGTATATGGTACGGTTTGACAATTTAACGATACAATTTTTACAAGCAGTTCATGAAACTATGCATTTAGAATTAAAAACCGTTATTCTTGCTTAACAACTTCAAACATACATTTCTTTTTAGATGGAACAACAGATTAGGACCCATGTTAGAAACACTTTTGTCATCTTAAGTTCTTTTCTGTACTTCACTGGGTATTCGCCCTCAGGATATTTTCGGTCCAACTTCAAGCAAGTGCTTATGTATGTTATTGTTAAGAGCGGCTAAGTTTTCTGTTACACAAGCAAAACAATCAGCCTGTCATGAAACATTTATAACTTTAAAGTTTCATTTAACTCACAAAAAATAATAGCTTATTTTTTATAGTAGGCTATAAGTACTGTGCTTCAGATATAACAAGCACTGGATAATATTCTGAAATATTTTCCAGTAATCGTGCATTGTTAACTTCTAACATCATTATAATGTTAATGAAATTCAAAATTTAGTACTGCACAAAATCTGATTTAGAACTGAACATATTGGATTTAAAACTGCACAAGTAGGGGTCTACTGCACGTTAGAATAAATCCTGTGATAGTATAAGTCCCGAGATGAAAAAACATATTGTACTTGTATACTTAACAGAAGTCTGATCCATATAAATGTTCGCTGTGATTTGCAAATGAACGATAAATTTGTCTGATCATTGCACATGAGGATTTTAAACATAAATTGAACTGTTGTAAAATGTAAAGTAAGAAAGTGATTGAATGAAGAGGACTCATTCACAAACATGAGGGTTCCCTGCCGCTCTTCAGTATTTATCTTGACTTCAATGTTGTTTAGTTTTATGCCTCATTTTCTGTTAGCATGTGCATTGTTTTTAACGTTTCATACATTTGTCGTAGCTTTTCTTGTTGTTTAACGTTTCCTCCTTAGTTACTCAATGTCGATTACCCATTTTTAAAAATAGCACAGTTTTTTGCCGAAAGGTTAAAACAAACGTACATGAAACAGATATACAGTACTAAGAACACGATCATTTCCTGCATGTTCCGTGAAATCAAGGTAGCTTTACCGCAGGTTACTAGTTGAGGCTATGCTCTTCACATTAGGTGTACATGAAAAGGCGTACGGGATATTTTCTGGGGGATAAGCCTTGTTTATGAGAAAAACCTGTTTACCACCTGAGAAAATTGCCCTAGTTCTTCCAGTAATCAGCCCTAGAAATGTGCTTTGTCCATCCCCGTGGTGCGGAAACACATGCATGAAAAACCACCTCCTTATATCTGTTTATGCCTACCAAACGACATTCAATTTACAAGTTGTTTGCCATGGTTACAGCATGGAGTTACCACCTCCGAGGTGGTAACTCCATGGTTACAGATTTCGCTAAAACTCGATTGGTGAGTGGTTTACAGTAAGATTGCTAATGTTTGTGTCATTTACAACGTAAGAGTTTGTATTATATTATTGTCTATCGTTGATTGTACCACCTGTGCTCCAATCAGCTAAGAGTGTACGTCACATAAATCTGTATCGTGATTGGTCAAGACGAAGCAGAGCTATCAGGTTTATGAATGCCTAATGTCAAGCTTCAATTTTAGCATTACCATTTACAGTATTTCTCCCGATGTATTATTACTTAATAGAATATTGATTGTGTTAACTACCTGTCAGGTAAAAATAGACCTATGCGTAATTAATCGTGGGATATTTAGCAGTTAAATGATTGTAATATTTTTCATAAGATCATAACCGTATCCAGACAAGGTACAAAGGGGGGGGGGGGGGTTTCTGAGGCGAATTTTTTTCAGGGGGCGAGAAATACTAAAATGTGTTAAGGCAATGGTTATTTAATATGGAGGCAAACATTTTTCAGGCCTCCACCCTTGGCTACAGGCTTGCATAACAGAAACTAAGGCGTATACAGCTGACAATCGGTCGCAGAGCAGTTCACAGTGATACGCAGGCAAAATGGGAAGACATTTCACAAGGATCAAAAGGTATATGCCCTGAACATTTACCTGATTGGCAAGCAATAACGACATGAATTTTGGAAAATGCTTGTACTCTACACAAATTTGTGAAATTTACATATTTTTGTTGCTAGTGGGGTAGGTGACTGTGGCTCCAGACTCCGTCTCATACGCCAAGTATAAAATGCAGCGGCTATCGCAATAATTTCTCATTTTTAATTAGGCACTAGGAGTTAGTAAAAGTAGATTTCCATTAAAAGTGGGGACTAGAAAGTCACAAGAGACACATAAAGTTTTTACATGAATGTTGTAATCATTTAAATACGAATCAAGTGTAATAATATAGGTGTAGGAAACCGTTTTAAGCTGGGGTTCTTAAAGTTTTAGACGGCGTCCTTGGGAGAGTGAGCTGAATAGAAAAGAGTTCAACCTTTCCTTTGTAAACATTTTGAGCTTTTGAGGGTGTTAGATCAGGCGCGTAGCCAGAATATTGTAATGGGGCGAACTCGGGCTGAAGTGAAAAAAGGTCGACGAAGGGGCCGTGGGAGTGACAAACGTTCCCACCAACCAAATGGGGTCTAAGGGACCGTGGTAGGATCCATTGGCAACACCTCTGTGGGAGAGAAGCCCCCGAAAGTATTCACAAAATATGGGCATTCGAATGATGCATTTAACCTTCTTTATTAAATGACACTAGATGGGCACTAAACAGAATATACAAATCGTAATTTGTCCCTTTTTAATTACTTGCTGAAAGAAAAAAAGGAATCTATGCAATCACGGGGGAGATTGTGTGTGTATGTTTGTATGTGTGAATGTATGTGTGTTTGTGATGCTTGGCTTGTACACAAAATATCTCAAGATAGGAATGATGGATACTTTTTATACTTGGTATATGGATATATCATATTAAGAGGAAAACCCCTATTGTTTTGGTGGCGGTCAGAGGTCATGTCAGGTCAACAGAGGTCAAAAGCAAAAACCTTTTGAACACGATATCTCATGGTAGAAAGCGTGAATACTTTCCAAACTTGGCACGTAGATGGTTTATAGTCAAGAGATGAACCCTACTGTTTTTGGTAGAGGTCAAAGATATTTGACGTCACCGAAAGTAAAACTTCAAAAACTTTGGGAATTGCTTGTAAACAAGATATCTCAAGATAGGAATGATGGATAATTTTCAAACTCTACAACCCATTTTCTCCTTCATAATCCCATTTTATGGTATTGTGAATGCATGAGAGGCATGAGAGTTTACAATGAACTATATCCTCCTACAAATATTAGAGCAATCATGTATTTCACTGGGTTTTTCACCAACTATAATGCATTCATATGCCAAGTATATACATATTTAATAATTCCTGACATGAGATATTGTGCTGATGTTTTCCATTTTATTTTATCTCTGGTGACCTCAAAATGATTTCTGACTTTCACCAAAAGTTAGACGGTTCTTACCCTTAATAGGAAAGCAATTTTCATCAATTTTGAAAAGTACCCTTCATTCCCATCTTGAGATGTCGTATTCACAACTAATTATCAAGGTTTTCGTAGTTTCACCGTGACCTGAGGTAACCTTTCACTTCTACCAAAACCAATGAATCAACAACATAGTGTTCGCAAGTTTTCATACTTCATACCTGCCTAATCTAAACTTGTTGTTTCACTCATATGTCCCGAGTTCCTTGCTGATATTAACCCCATGAAGATAGGAGAAACACAAAGAGGGGTTTAGTTTACGAAAATTAATGAACGAGGGAAACTGGAAAGTACGCATGGATGCACGAACGTTGGCAGGGGGTTGTCCAAGTAACAACTCTCTGGTTTTACAAGTATATTACCAAGGAATAGGTTTTTTTTACTTTCAGGAAACCAACGAACGATACTAATTTCACTGCTTAATTTTTTTAGCTATCTTCTATTCAGTGTTGTAAAGAGTCACGACTCGAGTCACTTCTCAAAATGATAGTGACTCGAGAGAATTCAGGAATAATTTCCCCATTGAAATAGTACAGTGACTCCAGTCAATGACTCGACTCGAGTCACTTACAAGTTTGACAATGGGTGACTCGAGTCACGAATCTACTGACTCGATTACAACTCTGCTTCTATTACGTTTTATTTCATTAAGCTTTCCCCACCAACAAGACCTTTATTTTATGAAATATTAAAGTGAAGTTCAACCTTTCTCAACAGATTCAAAATCCTATTTTCGTGTATGACAACTAACATCCCGTTACTTACATAATGGCTCAATTCAAGATATACTTTTCACTGTTTAGTATGGGATCACTGGTTGCAATTTGGATGGTTTCAGGTGCGTACATTTAATATGTGTAATTCCAAAACTTACACCACTATCTCGCAATTTGATATTTTATCAATTAAGAGGTAATTGTTTGATCGAAAAGTTATTTAATAAATCACATCTTTCCAACTCTAGGTTAATTTAAAAAAGTGTATTTTCAGTCATGTTTTTAGCAGTTGAGAGATATCGGTGATGCACCATAAATGCATTTTTGATATTCTCTCAGGTGATCCTGTGTGTTATACCCGTCAATACATTGATGAACACAACTCGAAATTTTCACAAGTAGATTGTAACAGTGATCCTGAAAACATATACATGAGATTTGAATCGAAACAGGACTTTTCCATTGGTGCACTCACAGGTAGGATTATTGTTTCAATCTTATAGGAAAAAAATGTTATTCAATTTAAACATTAACCGATATTTCTGCCGGATGAAAATCACTTAAAAAGTACACTTTCAATGACTCCTTGTTTTTCACTTTATCTTTTCAATTACTTACCTTATTTTCTCTACTGATCTCACAGCGATTCCTGAAAATTGAAGTTATCCTTAATCACATGCAAATTTATACGCTTATTTTGCAAGAAACATTGACCATGCTATAACTTCAGCACAACTGTGGAAATAATTTACTGAAGCTGTGCTGGCAAAGTAGGCCTAATCCACAATGATTTCCTTTAACTCCAGATGGTACGTTACCGACCCAACAAACTACTTCAAAGAAATCTGCAGAAGTAATTGACAAGGTCAATACGCCTCCATCAAGAAGAGTTAAACAGACTAAGCGTGTCACGGAGGCAGTTTTGACAGAGGAGATGACTACAGGTATCCCTCTTTTGTTTTTGTCAAGTTTTTGATTACACAGAGCTGGACAGCTAATATGGCAAAATGCATTGGAATTTGAAAACAAAGTGATTTAGAGGAAACTATGATTAGTTGAAGAAGCACGGACATTTAGACTTGGAATCTATTTGAAATAAGATATGAGCAATGCAGTGGTGTGGTAAAGGGGAGGGGGCAGGGGGAACGTGTGCTCGTCCTAAATGAGAACTTGGGAATCGAAAAAATTGTGCATAAACACATCATATCTATATATCAATTTCAAAAAGAGGACCCACTGTCATTTTATCAGTTAATTAGGGGCCTAAAAATGCACAAAATGTTTTTAAAACTAATTTTTTTCAGGGCGCTTCGCGCGCATCTATGTTTGCGACCTTTCTGAAACACTGCCTTACTGGGAAGTACATTCCAAAGTTATCGTTTCAACATTTATTTTCTATAGGTATAAGACAACTGCGGCCTTGATTCCTATCCATTCCATACAACTCGTACATCGATTATCGTTGAGTCCAATTTTATGTTTGAGAACTGTTAAGATTGCGATTTTTGTTGCCTTTAAAAGCACATTAAATAACATGATAGTATAATTAAATAGCTACATCTCATTGACTAATGTCGGGTTATTTTAGGTACTGTTGCTTTACAGCTTGCAAGGGGAACTTTGTTCTCCTGCATTCTAGCAGAGATGGAGCCAAGGACCACACTAGGGATCATTAAGTGGTGATATCTCCATAAGGAGTATAAGTACTCTCACGAAAATTTCTTTAGCACTTGATACCAGAATTTTCTGCACGCTTCGCTCGTGCACCAGGGGTAATCTCAGCGAGCATTAGCCTCAATTTCTCTGATTTTTTGATTTATTGTTGAAGAAAACGTTAGAAATATATTGTCATAACAATAACTTAATAATTTAAGGTACCTATAATCCAATAACCAAACACAAGAGCTTCGACCTTTTTGCGACGAGAGGGACCTTTGCTGCTGTAATGTGGGCGCTCTCCTTTGTGGCATACCTGGAGTTAAATGATTCATTTAAAAGGGTAACAATTTCGTAAATACCCTAGAGCGTTTAGGCACCTCGCCCCTGGACCCCCGAGAGATGCCCATGGACCCCACAAGTAGCCGTGCGGTGGGCCCCTGGATACCAACACATACAAGGGAGCTCTTCGCGTCACCATGACACTTTCAGCGCCGCCCAGTCCTTCATGTTGGTGTGCCCCTCCGGCGGAAAGTTGTACCATCCCCCTCCGGTAACACGTTGTAACCACTCTTTGTTCTTCAATGATCTGACTCCTGCTATTTTGCCCGTAATCTGTGCCATAAAAAATGTATGATACACACATAGAAATGTTTTTGTTTAAAGCCAATGGTTGCGTATCTTAAGCTAAGATGTGCGTCATAGCCAACAAGATTGGAAGTTCGGGTTCTAATATGCGAATAACAATATCATTGAGCTGAAACAATAGTACATATAAATGAAGCCTAATGATTTAAGGTTATGTTGCAAATTGTTTTGTTCCACGTAAAATAGCTTTTGCATCAGTCCAAATACATTTTGTAATAACCGGGTATTTGAAATCATTACTGATGATTGCACACTGATTGACACTTGCATATTTGTGGAATGTGAGATGTATCATACTGTACAGCTGTCTTCACACACGGTGAGTGTACTCATCAGAGTAGGCCCTTGTACAATTAATTTTTATGTCGGCTAGGGACTTTTGTCTGGGAGGTTTCAAGAATTATGTTTTAAATTGGAGGACAGTTTGGAAACAATCTTTATTTAGGAGAATTTTAACTGTCTGTGTAGGGTACACTGGGCCTTAAAACATATGAGGAATTTTACTTTCCAGATTTTTAACTCTAAAATTGACTTGTTGAATATTGGAAGTACTACCTCCGAGGTAGTACTTTCACGGTTTAACATAAGTATACTTCCAGAAATTAAGAGCTGACCTTCTTTTTTCCTTTGGATCATCAGGCAAAAATAAGCAACTTGCCGACACAACAATGAGCCCTAAGGAGGCATCACTATCACCTGTAACGGGTGCTATTGATCCTGCCACTCCGACTTCTTCCTCCAAGTCATCAATTGCTCCTGAAAATGTTAGCGCACCCCTTACAGGATCTACACAAGTCACTGATACTGGAGTATCGATGGAGAAAAGTAAGTACTCTTATCCAGAGACAAATGAAAGCTGAGCGAACATTACGCCTTGCGTGATTATGTGTTAGGAAATTTATCCAAGGTATAGTTCTTCCATGGTGAGAAGCTGCCAATGACAGCAAAAATGGAAGTGGGTGACATTGGTTGATACGCGCTCCTGATGAGATGCTTAGATCATTAGAATGTGTTAAAATTGTTAATTTACGTGGTGACGTTTGTAAAGTGAAAGTGGCCCAGGTGTCACAAGGTGCAAAACCCTACGGGTGGATTCTCTAATAGGCATCCTGAAATACAGTCTCAGGTTTGGATTTCAGAAGTGTTGAAGTTTTACAACAAACCTTTAGAAAGTAATCAATTCCCAGTTCAATGTGGAAAATGTTCATCATGGCAACAATAGGTTTACATTTGTATTTACACATGCTGTGCGACTAGTGTTAATTTTCAGTTAACCTATGGTGGTGCCAAAGTACTTTCCGAATTTTGTTTATAAAATGTTATCTTTAAAATTCATATGCTCTGTTCCAAGAATCAGTTTTGCTTTTAAAATACAAGCTTGAAATACAATCAAAATGAAGCCTAGATCTCAGAAAAACTTTCTTAGGCTTTGAAAGAATTCTTCACTCGGTGTTCAAAGTTACATCGGAAATACTAGAATATTCTGTTAACAAATATTCGGGACGGGAGTTAAGAAGGTGGTTTTGAGTTTCCACTTTATAAACAAAGGATGCCAAAAATATAATAGAGCCCACAAAAACAACTTCGTGCCCTTTAAATTTCAAAGTCCTGCCTCCTATACATATTGTGCAGCTTAACTGTGCAGTAAACAATACTTGCAGAGTTTTCTCTAGTGTTATATGAAAAAATAAGTGTACTTGTTCAAAGGCCAGTGGTAAAACTTTGTATAGTAAAATTTACGTCACAAAAAGACTCTAAGATGTGAATTACAAAAACTTCAAGACTGAGCGTAAAGAACTGTAATAATTAAAAGGTATGCAATCAGTTCTTCGGCCCACTTAAAGGAGCTCGTACATCACCGCGATACAGGTGATAATTTCCTGGTATTTGGAATCATTCTTGATGATTAAACGTTGATTGCCATGTGCAGATCAAGGTATATATGAAATGTATAGTGGTGCAGAGTCTCCGTAACACACAAAAGACTTTGACAAAATGAAAAACAACAAAAATAAAACGTCACCTAAGGCCTTTGCTGGGAGGTGTCAAACAATATTATTTTTACGTAGGAGGAAGTCCTAGAAGTAAGCTTATTAATGACTATCTAACCAGTTATTGAAGAGAAAAGAAGGCCTTCAAAAGGGTGAGGAAATTTACGTTCGAACTCTGAACTACAACATGGAGCTGTTGAATGGTTTACATGACTCTAACTCCAGAGTTTAAAGGATGATCTTCTTTCATTATTTTGGATCATCACTGCAGAGACAGATAAAGAAAGTGAAGGTGCAACATTGAAAACTATTGAGATATTCCTATCACCAGTGGCGAGTACTACTGCATCTACAATCACTGACGATGCACCTGACAATATCAGTGCATCGACAGTTGTAACTGACACTAGGATACCAATGGAGGACAGTAAGTAATATTACAGAGTAGAAAATGAAAAACTTCAGTAAGCTTTGCGTGATTTCCAAGGCTGTCAATGATGGCAAAAATGGAATATTTTGGGTTGGGTCTCATATGATGCGATGTGTAGTCTACTGGATTGTGCAAACACTGTTAACTCGGGGTCAGTTGACAGTTGAACCCTGAAGTGATGCCATTGGTGCAAAACGTGGTAAAGTATTTGATGGTTGGATTCCCTTACAACCTACTGACATTTTATATGACAGTCTCCAGTTTAGCTTTCAAGATCGTATTTCAGTTTACACCGAGAATGACAGAAACTTCCAACTGCATTATGGAAAATGTCCATCACGCAAAAGATATAACGTCCATTTGTATGTAGTCTGGATGAGACGGTTGATACAAACAAGTTAAGCTCAAGCCCTAAGCCAACGGGCGGGCAGCGCCCCCTGATCAGCCCCTAGAAAATGAAAAATTTCCATTCGCCCCGAGCTATCTCGCTCCCTTCGGTACCTGTCTGACAACAGGCCTGCTTTACCTGTGGTCCTGGCAATATAGTTTAATATTATTAACCAATAATTAACTTTTACTTTCAAATTTACAGGCTTTCTCTGTAAAAAGTTTTATTTTTGACACCATTGCAACTTTCCCTCACTTTAATTCAAAATACAGATCAACCCTTGGTTGACGCAAATCCCAATCCTACTACGTTTAATTCCAGTGTTCACCCCTTAAGTAGAGACAATGTCCATAAAGCTTTATTAAAGAGCGTACTCTGTTTCCATGTTCTAAGAGAAAGCCACTAATTGCCAGTTGCTTTCTGAGCATGGGATGTATAAAATTTGAGGATATAATGGAGTTGACAAGAACTGATTTCTAAATAGTGACATACTGAAGATTACTTGGGAGGAAGAAGTAGTTGTGAGGAAAAAACAGAGGGGATATTGTTGGTGATAGGCGGCGTCTTTGCGTTGAAAAACGTAAGACTTTTTCTTACGAATAGAAAGAAATTAATGAAAAAGGATGAAAAAATCAATGAGTTAACTTAGATATAGTGCAAGATTTCTTTGAAACTAACTGCAACTGAAAGGGACCAATGATCATGTCGAATGTGCAATTTTGCAACCTTTAGGTAGCCATATTCCTGGTCATCATTGGACGGGTGCGTATCAGACACAAAATTCTCAATCAGGAAAGTTTCTGATGATTATCATAATTCCACCGTACTGTCCTACACAACCATTTGTATAATTGGTATCTTATCTCCATCTTCATTAACTTTCTTGTAAATAATCGGACAATCAACCTTTCGATGTCTTTTCGTTGATGTCGTCATAAATGTTCGAGTTATTTTCCAACAAATGGTTCGATATTCCATAGGTCTACATTTTTTTCCTTGGGGGGGGGGGGGTTCTGTTTTAATTGTAAGTCTAAGAATGTTTACGGAAAAGATTTCACCATTGTGGGAAACTGTTCTCATTTTTTGCCCAAAGAGTTTCACTTAATCACTTGAATGCATCTTTGTTTCCACAGATTGCACTGGGTGGGCCTCATGGAATACCAGTTGCTATTTGTTTGTCCCAACCGAAATGAACTGGACTGATGCTGTAGAAGCCTGCTACAACAATAATGCTCACCTTCTATTCGCTGAAAGTGATGAGGAATATGACTTAATAATTTCTCGCCTCAATTATGAGAACAAGGAGATATATACCAGGGTATGGTTTGGATTGAGTTTCACAGAAAAAGGTAAGTGAAACAATTCATAGTATGAGTAAAGCAAACTGAAGCAAACTTCAAGACAGTGCACGAGCCTTTTATTACATTACCTATACAAGTCAGATATCTGGGGCTACAGAAAATATGACAATCGGAATCTTTTTCTGGAACGGTTTCGTAGTTTTTCTAAGGAATCAAAAACACTAAATGTCGTATTGAATGTTTTATGGAACAAATATTTGTCTGGCTTGTACATAGACTTGCTCATAATAATAAACAAACTAAATTTTTAATTTTTTTAAACTTTATTTCAATTAAAAGACCTTTTGTGTTCCATCATATGCCTAGACTTAGTCACCAAAGTAATCACTCTTTTATCGAGCGGAACTCAACCGAAATTTCCTTCTGTTTGGAGTGATAATAAAAAAAATTCGAGGTAGCCTTCCCCTACAATTAGTAATCTCCTGTGCAAAGAAGGTTGCCATGGGCTCGATGCACGACTTTCTGCAGGCTTGTGATGCAAGGGCCCTTGGTGGGGTCCAGGGGAGGAGTTTCTCTGGGGGTCCTAAGGGCCAAGCCCCCGGACGTTCCAGCATAATTACATACAATGAACTTTGAAAATCGGCACAGTCATTCTGTTAAGGAAATTTTTTATATCATTTCATGTTTTATGAAATTCAATGTTAATGGCGGAGCACAGGTTATTGTAAGGACATTTAGTTTTCAGAAAGTGGCTTTTGCTTAAATAAATGGTTGGTTTTCATTATAACTTATACCATGAGTCGGGTTTGGGTCGCGAACGGCGACAATTGTACGCGAAACGCTCCGAATTTTTCACCTAAGCAGGCAACTCTCATAGCATGTACAGTTTCTGTAGCACATGCTAAGAACTTGTAGCGCATATCAGTAATTACTGTACAAACCACGAGGGTGGGGTGCAGGTAATTCTTAGGATGATGATGACAAGAATATAAGACATCATTTTCAGGTAAAACTTGCATTCAGTCTCATTTACTCATGCTTTGTATTCTGCTAGAGAACTTCAGTTTTCTTCAAGTAGATTTAAATTTACAAAACTAGTGGAAGGCGGAAAGAAGTCCCTTTTTTCACAAGTTAAAAATTTGTTCTTGCATAATCACGCCTATGCAAAAAAGCATAAATGTAACATATTTACTGTTGAACAAAGCGAAAATATTTGTTAATATCATATTGAAGAAGAAAATGGAACAAAGTTAAAGTGAAGGTGGAGGCGCGAAAATCTAGATCGTCTTGGAAAGATTGTGATAGGTGACAACTAAAATACAGCAATCCTTCTTCCCTGAAGACATTTAACCCCATCTTTTGTAAATACCTTTTGCCTAAACTTCTTGTGGATCATTTTAAATTTCGATTGGAAATCGCTAGCCATGAACTCGCCCCCTTACAATACGTTCTGGTGTCACTGTTTGTCGTTGGTACACATTTAGCAGGAGATTTGCTCAAGCAGGAGAGTGGCACAATATTCCGCGCGGTAGAACGTCTCTTTTGCAGCTTGGTGTCTTTGATAATTATGCAAGGCCTGTATGACGACATTATGACATCCTACTCCCCCAGATTGCAGAAAATTTCACTCTATGGCACAAGTTTGGTACTAGAGTTCTAGGTTGTAAGTCGTGCTCCCAAGGGTGTCATAAAGTTCACGTCAAAAGACTAGCACCATAGCTCAGCTAGTCACCTGTTTCGGCACATCGTAGCCCTCCTCTCGTCGTCAACCACTTTAAAGGCCGGTTTATACTACCAAATTTTCTCGCGCTATAAAGCTATAAGAACCATAGGTGGTCATAACTTGCGCTCCAGACCAATCAGGGACATAGCTTAGAGTTTAGGAGTCATAGCTTTATAGCGCTTTACTGAAGAATGAATCGGCACTAATGGATTTTTCAAAGATTTAGTTTCAACTAGACAGCTAGAAGCTCCACTCAACCCTTGCAGAAAGGAATATTTTGAATAGCATTGTAAACTCTTTTTAATTTTCCCTCTTCTCTTTTTCCTCCTTTTTCTTTCCTTTTCTCTTCTTTTCCCCTTTCATTTTTCCGCGAAGAGGAGAGCGGCCCCCCTAGCCCCTGCCCACACGCCCCCTGAATCCGCCCCTGGAAGATGATCACTTTGGTCACTCTTTTGGAAAGAATTTCAGGCTTACATGTAGAAAAAATCAAATCTCCACAAAATTAAGGTTTTCCATGTCTTGAGATTCCGTTGACGTTCTCCATACATATTCCACTACCGAGAGGTAGAGGTCAATTGGTATAAAAATACTATACAAACAAACAGTCTACAGTGAGAGAAAGAATTGAATGGTAGATTAATTCTTGTGTTGTTTCCTTTAAATATAGTAAGGCCTCATTCACACGATGCGACAAGATCGCGTGCGATTTTGGTTGCGTGCGACCTGTCGTACGCAACCTTGTCGTTGCGTGTGAATGAATGTTTTTAGTCGAATGAAAATTATCGCACGCAACAAAGTCGCGTGCGATTTTCTGAAAAAGTTGTGCGCGATCTTGTCGTTGCGTGTGAATGGATTTTTGCTTAACTTTTGTTGTGCGCGACCTTGTCGTTGAAAGTTAAACACTGTTGAACTTATTGCATGCGATTTTGGGGCAGCACGACAAGTAACTAAACAAAATGACAGACGTCGGTCAAAGTGGGAGTGGAGAGAATGGGAAGAAGAAATGGGACGAAAAAAGATATGAGATCAATAACTAACTAATGTTACATTGAAAGAGTGTTCATGTTGACTTATAATGTGGTAAAAAGTTAGTCGTTTCTCATTCCCCAGGGGATAAACCACTCGCGTAGTGTGCAAGCATATATATATGCACTGCGGAGGCGAGTGCGTCACTCTTGAACCTGATGAAAGTAGGAAAGAGAGGAGTAGTAATTTTGACAAAGACCCTGTTATGACAAGTTTCAAAGCTCTAATTCAGAATCAGTGCCCACAAGTGAAGGCCGGGCATTGATTAGTACCACATTTGAATTGGTTGAATTGGTTATTCACTGTAAAGCAATGGTTTTTGAACCAGTTCAACCTTTTCATTATGAGCCAGGCTTTAACATTTATATCTCTTTTTCAAAATGTAACAAAATTGATTTTGACTAAAGTTCACATCAGTTGCAAGTCCAGGACTTTAAAAAGAGGAAGGGGTTCAACGTGTAAGGAAGGAGTCTTTCTCTAGAAGGCTCGAAATTTCAACAGGAAGTGCACTTGGGCCCTTTTCAGGAAATGTGGGAAAAGTCTAAGCAAAAAATTAATTTTGAAAAGTGAAAGAGGAACTAAATCTACGCAATTCGGTAAAACTTCCATTCAAACCGGACGTGTATTACTCGAGATATTAGCAAATGAAGTTGTTACATTTGTTACCCAAAGTGAGCTTGAAACAAGTAAACATGGGCGTGGATCATGGAGGGACGGGGGACGAGTCCCCCTAACTTTTTTGGAAGGGGGACATCTCCAAAAAGTCCCCCCCCCACTTTTTCAATAATAGGCCTATAACATAGATTATGAATTGACACTACATTTTAAAAGCTAAATTGCGTCCAAATATTGCACCATTTGCCATATAGACACCTTTATATTCCCTTTTTCTTCAAAATGGAGGGGACATCCCCTCCCCTAAGACCCCTCCCCGGGACGGCGATTCACAAATGGTAACCCCCCCCCCACACACACACACCTTTGGAAATGGATCCGCGCCCTTGCAAGTAAAGGTTATATGATTTCCTCACATTGATAAGGAATGCTATGTTTCCTTAATTTTTTCAGTCTGCTGTGTTGACCTTGAAGTTAAATGGGATAGGACTTCTCCATGTGGAATGTAAAGTTTGTAATTTTCCTATGCCTCGCATTTAAAGAAAAACAAAAGACTGCTCATTAATGTGGGGCTTTACCCATAAATACACTCGCTCATACGACGACTTTGTCGTCGTCCATTGCATCACATTGAATAAAATCGCGCACCTTTGTCGTATCGTTTGAACGCAGAAATGGTGAACTTGGAGCGATCTCTTGAAATACTTACAAAGTCGAGCGCAACAAAAGACAAGACGTTCACACGCAACAACTTTGTGCGCCACGAATTTTGCTTAACTTGGCGCGACAAGTCGTGCGCGACGAAAGGTTGCGTGAAAATCCATTCACACGAAACGATTTGTTGCACGCGATGGTTGCGTACGACAGATCGCGTGAAAAAATCGTATCGTGTGAATGAGGCTTTAGACTGTAGCATATATCTAAAGGTTGATTTACATAATTGAGGGGTGAATTCACTGTATTAATAAAAATACAGGTCTATCCGTGTTGGGCAACTAGATCTACCAGACTGGCCACGATTTTAGGCCTTGAAAATAACTCCGAAAGACTCTGTCAAATTGCAAATTACTGTATCGATCTTGTAATTAAACTAGTAATTTAAGTTCGAAGTAAAAGGCTATGGTAAGACACACAACAATAAGTATACACAAGAAGTGATAAAACGGACTACATATAGATACTTAACATAATATCGTGAGTTATTTATATGAATATGTATAGCTTATACTCACAAAGCATGATTCATTAATTACTTAAGATATATGAATATACTTCTTCTGGGCCTTCTTGTGATTTCGTGCTAGAATCTTTCACTGATTTTGAAATATCTGAGTTGTGTACCCTTCATGCTTATTCTGCATAAATATTGATGACAGGCAAACTTTTGATATTAATTCGTTACAGGTATCTCGTGTTATTTTGGCTCACAAGGGAGATCAAATAACAACTCCCTGGGCTCACTGTGTAAATATACTCTTGTAATTTAAAGACTGTATATAATTGTTTGTTTTACTCAGGATGGAAATGGTACAACACATCAAAAGTAACCGCGAGATGGATCTCGCAGCAGCTAGATTACCACAATGATGAAAGGCTATGTGCTGTTCTCCCCCCTACAATTGAAGAATACTTGGGATTCACGTCATGTGATAGATTGTACCATTTCATTTGTGAAAAAGCAAAGTGACATTTCGCAAAACCTCTAAAACCAATCACAATTACATTAGTTAATAATTACATTAGTTAATAATTTCCCTTTAATGTTTTCCGGTCTCACATAGGTACTTTGCTTGGATAAAATTTCTTGTTAAAGCAGTTTATGATGGAGACGTGACTGTAAAGGTGCATTTGGTGGGCGCTACGCGAATCAATGATACATGCAGACGTCTTATGATCGTTTGGACATTTTCCTTACGGATGAATTGCCCCGAACTACTTTTAAGATAATGACACTTCCACCTACACACTCGGTTTACCAATTTTATCCTTCCAAAAGTCACCTGAATTTGCTTAAAGTTACCTTAGTCCTGAATTCATTCTTCTAACCTAAAGAAAACTAAAAATAAAGTTGGTGGCACTTCAAATGACATTGATACTTTTCCCCCTGTAATTCACCAGAGCCCACTGGAAAACTGAATTACAAAGTAAATTTTAATGTAAATAAAAAAGTGAGGTGAAAATTCTTAAAATGCAGCTAACATTCTCAAAAACAGGCTAACTAACATTTGGTTACACTTGCACAAGAGGGGCAAGAGAGCCACATAGACTTCACTTGCATGGCACTTTGCCATGACCATCTTCCATGGATAATAAACATGTTGAGTTGCCCTGCTCGTTTGTTCTCCTATGTCATGTGCCTTTTCTAACGTCTAAACTAGCTCTACAGTTGCAATGAGTGTATTTCACCCTTTGTTCAAATTTTTCTCCTTTTACCTTTGAAGAAAAGTTGGTCAATTTTTCGCTTGTGTTTCTTGATAATGGACCATGGAAAGTACTTTTTTATTTTCGTGTGTTTGTTCTATTGCTTGTTAGGTTTACATCCAAATCAATGAAAGTCATTAAGATCAAATTATAAGGATGCTTACGGGTACAATTATACTGCCATTGAAGCAATCACCAGTCGGAACCATGATAGGGTTTAGTTACCCACCTCAACTGGTGAGATGAGTGTTTAGGACAAATTGTCCAAATTTTGACATAGCTATGCTGAAACTGTTTATGCAATATCGGATATGACCTTTCATATCGATGAAAATAGAGGAAAAAGCAATAATTACACGGTAGATGACTTTGACTGGCTTTTGTAATACCAATCCAAGTAATGGGGTCCTAATGGCTTTTCACTGCAACATTGGTCGTAAACGATTAACGAAGTATATCACAAAGTAAATGTATCAATCGGCTTCTAAGGATTCAGTAAATATAGTGATGTCATTTCGGAATTGATCGTAGCTGAGTGTTGTCATGGTAGTGGACATTTTTGTGTAAATTATCTTAAAAAAGATTTTAATATTTTTACTGTTGAGTTTTATAGACTGATTTAGCACATGTAAATATATTTTTTAAAGAAAGACAGATTCATAAGTTTCTGTAAACTGTGAGTTGAACTAGTTTTTAGCCAACAGATGCATTTAAATTCAATCTAAAGAAACCCTGATGAGCAGCTATGTGTATCTTGTACACTAGCGTTAACAAACATTGGTTCAAAATTACTGAACTTTTATCACTGTGAAAGTTTTAAATTGAAAATAAAAACTGTGACTTACTAATTTCTTTGTGTTCTCTTATGCATTTCATGAAAAAGCAATTTGAATCATGTTTGTGTTGCCAGTGAGGCCTTTAATGTTATACAGTCTGGAACTTTTACAGAGTGATTGGAAGAAGTTAATTTCGCTTTCTTGATGTTCAGGGTAAGGAAAAGCATTTACTGTATTACTTTCGTTATAATTTTCTCTTTATTTTTTCATTTGCTAGGTTACTTTCAGTTAATGATTTATTTTTACTTCAGATGTTCGATATTGTATCACCAAGTTGTCAAGAATAAATACCACAATTTGTTGATTGGGATAAAATCGTGAAACAGTAAATTGATTAAACAAAAAAGCAGCGTATGTGTTTTAGAATTAGTTACATTTACAAGAAATTAATGAAATCCACCACCTCTTTTCCCAGCGTTTAAGTGGACTATACTTTGTGTTTTACTGATAGTCTTATAGTATATTTAAACAGTAATGGAGTGAATTTTGACTTGGTGTTATGGTTTTGTGTTGTAATAGACGGTTCTGTAATTAATCCTAATAGAAAAAGTTTGGTGTTTATTTCACGTACACAACTACAACTATTTCATTGTGTTATCACTTAAAAATAAGAAGGTCTTTTTAAAGTTAATGTTTGAAGAGAAAGAAATTTACATAATGCACCTACCTGGCCTCACAACACAACAGCGAAACATTAACAACAGCGACAACTGAATGTCAACAGCGATAACAAAAAGAGCAAAACGATGTTACGGTTCTCTACGGCAAAAGTCCTGATCGATACACCACAATACTTAACCTTTGCACGATTGTTAATATATTATTGACGTTTCTCTGCTGGTAAGATAAACACACGGATCGTAAGTTAGGGTGATAATTTTCAAGTTTCGCCAAATGACTTACGCAAGTGGTTCCATTTCCAAATTACACAGCCAGCAGGGACAATTTGAAAGGACATTTTGAAGTATAGCATAATTTATTTCATTTATTCACGTAACGCTACATATAATTTACGCAGTTTGGCTACAGTAAATAAGGATTTCAGTACCTGTTCGTTTGGAGGACAAATTTATGTCCATCTCACCGTAGCGCCCGGCGAAGGACAGAGTGCTCAAAACCGGTCAGACCTACGTAAAGCAGTATGATTGACCTACCATCTGACCATAAGCTAAAAAGTGAAAAAATTTGATGGTTTGTGTTGTCGCTAAGCCTTTAGAAGGTTTTAGGAGTCATCATCTTTTTTGACTTGTCACTTATTTCACATGTGTCTAAATTTACCAATTTGGCAGTCCACTCATAAGACTGCAGCCCTTACTCTGTAGTGTGAAATTGAAGTGAAAAGTCAGTCAGAACCTTCCAAACTAACTACGGTAACCCTTGACGGCAAACAGTCGCAAAAATCAACCGTAACAGTACCCGACACACAACCCTGTAATAAATAAATAAATTACTTGCCTAGGGATCTTACAATTTGGATGTTATTTTTCTAGTTTATCTTCTTTATGTGTTGAGAATTATCATCCATGGTATCGGGGAGTGAGGAATGATTCTAATAAGCCCAAGTGGTACTTTAAATTAAGCCACTGCATAATTATAACTTTAGTGAGTGTATTGTAATGATAGACGTGTACGATAATTAAGTAAATGTATAAAAATGGCACGGATAATCTTGCCATGAGATGGATTTGTATGTTGATATTGACTGTTTCTTTAATGTTTTTCTTCTAAAAAATTAAGCAATGTTGCGGTTTTAAGAACTCAACCGCTAACCACAATTTTGTGAGTCGAGAGATATACAATATGGGGTCATGTAAATTAATTGAAGTTTCCTTGTTAAGGTGATTCTTGATTGATTCTATGAATATTGTGGACAATTATGGTTACAAAAGACGATATTAATACACATTGCACAAAATTCTTCTAAGAGTATCCGTATCTTCTTTGTGTACGGTGATAACAAGAAAACTAGTTGTTTTACTGTTGTTATAGAAAATAAAAAGAATTCCGACACACCGACTACCGTGTGGCTCCATCAAACGGTATACCCAAAGTCATGGGCGTAGGAGCACAAGTTGATGGGGGGGGGGGGGACTGTAACGACTTGCCCAAAAAATATAACCAAAACTTTCCGCGCACACCAGGCATGCCCAACATGTCTATGTACATATCATAAAGGCATGCGTCGGTTATCACAACACATGCCAATTACATACAATCATTTGCCGTGTTACTAATCTTCCATATTGATTATAATTTTTGGGAAGTCGTTACAATAAAAAATAATAACAATCAGTGGCGTAGCCAGGATTCCTTTCATGCGGTGGGGGGGGGGGATGCATTTTGTTGTGTGATCGCTTGCCTGAGGGAGAGGTCTAAGGGGAGGGTGTCAGGTAAGCAACTTAATGCGTTGGTATTGCAACCATGGGTGCATATGGGAGTGAATTTTGAAAGTCATAACAGTTTATGCAAAAAAAAAGTGAAATTTCCCCTTTTGTTCATAAAATGTCAGAATTAACCCTCTGAATCAAGTTTTGGTCTCCCAGGGTTGTGGTTGTCGGAGACGTAGGGGAACTTCCATGCGTTAGCAGTGCAGCCTATGGAAAGTAGGACTTACGATGATTAGCACACTAAGATGCTGATCTAGATAGACGTGTGTTCTCATTCATGAGTTACATTGTCTTACTCGGACATATGTTTGCTGTAGAAAAACTCACCTGGATTTCAACTGAAATCTGTAAATCTGTAGTCATCGTAATAGGCACGGTAGAAGAAGTAGAACCCCCAAGGATGGATTGAAATGACACAAATGTAAAATAATGGAGAAAAAAGAGGGCGGAGTATATGGGGAAATTCGAAAACCATGAAAACTGTTTCGAAATGATAATTAAAGTGTCATATAACAAAAACCAAGCAAAGATGCGTACCACTCCCCTAATTCACGTCAATCCAACTTTAAACACAATGTAGTGTGTCCATTTTTGGCTGTAGGGGCATCTCACTTGGATTTTTTTGCTAATCTGAAAACAATTTCGCGAAATCATGCATCCTACCAAGTCATAACCTCTTTCTATTCAGTTATACAGATAGCCTGCTTCCATGATGTCAAATGATATAATTTTTTTAAAACTTGAACAAAAATTCTACCCAGGAGGAGTCCCTCAAGTCGGCTTCAGATTTGAGGCGTATTCCGCATTGACATGCATCCTTCAGTTATATAGCTCAGTGGTTGACATCACACTGACGTTATTTTGGGTGAAAACGGTGAAGCACACATGCACGAAAGGCGTAGATTTCGCCGCACGTGTAGTAGACTTACGCGCGTTTACGGTTGGTTGACAAATCAGCTGTCTGCATTTATTGGTGTATTGTAATGATACGCGCTTTTCCTCCATTTCCCTCCAAACGAGGGAGCACTTTCTCCTTTGTGACAAAGATATTGTAAGCATAGATTTCAAAATTAAAATGGCGCGTTGACTCCCCGTGGAGCCCAATATATCGGGGCGAAAGTGCTGATCACTGCTCAGTCGTTTTGAAAACAAACAGGGAAATGAATGTCTTACAAAAAGTATTAATACTTGTTATTTCGAAACATTGTAAAAGTAAGAAGTATCAATCCTCACTACTAAATTCCACTTACAAGAATGTTACTTCTTATTGACAGCATTACACAAAAGTACATTTGACCATGAACGCACAGTGACTGGTTTAAAGTTCATAGATTTATTCGCCTATAATCATTGGTCATTTCTGAACTGTATATCCTCTGATTGCTTTCGTCCACTAAGTCTTGGATAACTCCTGCCCCGTGGGCGTGTGCGAAATGAAAAGAAGTGTTCGCTATTCTTATCCGTACTGTGTCAGTCACATACTGTCAACAAGTGCAATGTGCAATAAATCGATATGCACGTCTCTAAATTTAGTAGTAGGGATTTTCCAATAAGCTTCAACTGTTCAAGATATTATCCATCTGAATAATCCATGGGCGGCTCTAAGAAATTTTGTTTGGGGGGCAAACTCAAGTCCGTATTCAGGGAGGTTCGGAAGACCCCCCGGCAATATCAGCTCCGGATAGTACAATAGGAGTATGGCTATTTTATGTATTACAGCGATGCCCCATGTAGTTTTCAAGAGCTCGTTAAAAAACATTTCAGGCAGTCATTCATGAGCTGACTACTTTAAAAATAAAAATACAACCATATCAGCCGATCGCTACTCCATAGGAAGGAGTAAGAGGCCGTTGAAATAGCAAAAGCGGCTTGATCCATTTGTATAAAATGAGCCCCACCTTTAAATATTTTGTTTCTTTCATTGAGTCACAATACGTTTCAGCTTTGCCAAGAAGCCATAAAATGTTGGTTTTCTGGATTGTTTTCTTAAACTAACGAAAATTTCGAGCACTGAAGACACTTGAAGACGATGAAATGATAGCACTATTATGGAGGCTCAGTACCGTTCCAACACGAAACTTTTTAAGGTGGGGGGGGGGGGGATTCCCCTAACTCAGAACGACGTCTCATCCTATACACAAATAGCTAGGCCAAAAAGTCTGACTACACTGAGCTTAAATTGACTATTTGGTGTGTTTATTTTAAATCAACTGAAACAGTATTCCTAAGCACATAGGTGGAAAACCTTTTGCTTATAACAGGCCATTTGACAGTCATAAGACCGCTCGTGGGCAAACGGCGCTGTAAATTTGGACAAGGAAAGGCAAAGCTCTCCTTCTATGGGCAAAACTGCTTTTAGTCGTGGATGATAATCAACACGGATAATGGGTTGTGTATCTAATTACCCCGAAAGCTCTGAAGTGTCTGCAAGATTATGGGCATTTAACTCCAGCATTAACGTTACTCTCTGTAAATGACATTATGAGGCCTAAGCTAATCAGATTTCAAATATCACAGCGTGATCATTTGTTTTGATTACCTGAGCTTGCACTAATGGAAGGTCCATTTGTGATGTCTGAAGTACATATAGTAGCATACAAGCAATTAAGAAAACGTGCGGGAAGCGCGCCGAAAAAATGTCGTTTTTGAAAGCACTTTATTAATGTTTATCCTTCGCATTGCATTGGAAAGTTATTCACTTCTTTAATTTTAAACCGAGTCAAGGAAAAGGGAGGGTCTATCCCGTCTCGAAGAACATGTTTTATTTATTTATTATTTTTTAGGAAAATTGAAGACCATGCTTTGCAAACTTTGGGGGGGGGGTAAGTCCCCCGCCCGTGCCCCTATGGCCGCAGCCGCTAATGGAATAATCTAGATATGTATTGGACTTTAGAGTGGATTAATGGACATGAAAATGGTGCAGGGTGGTGTCTTAGTCTAAACTTTGCAGAAGCGTACGTACTTTCAATCACAAAACTACCCTAGGCCTACGTGCATTACCATCCAATGTCTTAGAGTAGGCTATCGTGTACTCTCATTCTGAGACTAGCCTACGGCTCGTTCCTTACATTTCTTCACGCTTAGGCCTACCATTATTTTATTAAATGCCACTCTAAGATTCAAGATGCTACTAGTCGTAGTCAAGAGTTAGTGAATCTTTACCCTCGCTGCCCACATTCTCACAACACAAGTATATTTTCTTAGTGGCGCTGTTCCCTTACATATGGCTCTGCGCGCTCAGACATCCTATATGGGGAAAAATAAATTGGACACCTTTGAGAACTGCTTAATATTCATTATATTACGTACTTATTTTGGCCCGTCCTACTTACTACGTCACCCCTGTGGTGAAATCGGTGAGAACGATCCAGACACTTGTCACTGCACCGCATGTTTTCGCAGACGACACAGCTCAGTAAACCAACTACTCAGCGTACAGTGTAATGCAGTAGAATCGGTCAACGTGAAATGTATAAGCAGAGAGTTGCCAACCCTCTGGTATAAGGAAGTTACAGGTTCCTCACGCCGAAACCTGGAAATAATGTGACTGAAAAACTTTTCTGGGAGCTTTGTTGTCTTGACGAAAGGTAGTTTTATTATTACATGCAAAGCACATGGTGTTATAACTTTCAATCAGTTATGTTTAGTAACTTTTTCTTACGAAACATTTCTTCCTGTACCAGCATAAGAGTATAAGTATGCCGAAAGAGGCACTTTTGACACACGGTACCTGCTGTGAAGTTATACTATAGGGTGGGTTGAAGTGGGGGTGGGGACGGCGGAAATAAGCTGCCAACCTGAGTGTCCAGATTATAGTACTGGGGATAACACCTTCCCTTTTGAACAAAATATGTGTGGGGCCCGGACGTAATGGTGTAGGCTTATCATGTTTGCAAATGCTTTTAACAAGACGGTCATTTCAAGAACTCGGGGAGGAGCTTGTCAATTGCCAACTCATCTATGTGCAATGCTCTGCTTCAATAAACCTCTCCCTCAGTCCAAATGATAAGGGAAAGCATGGTTGACTCTGCGTTTAATTGGAGCTCCATCTGGACGCATTCCCCATGCAGAAACAGGCAGAGATTATAGAAGTCACCCTTAGATCATTTCTTTGTTTTTCAAGTAGTGGTGCCGCCAGGATCTGGTGATGGGGGGGGGGGGGAGGGGGAGAGCCGGCACCACAGATGACGTCGTAATGCTACCTCAGTTAAACCCGTAAGTCTGCGTAAATTGTACCTTTTAAAGCATCCCTTCGATTGTACACAGCAGTGCATGGGATATACTTCCTTTGTCACCTTACATAAACTGAAGGTGCCCTCCTGGGGGAGGGCCCGGAGGGGGTCTAAGGGGACGTCACCTCCCCTTTAATGTTTGAGAACTTTTTGTTGACTTTAGGGTTGCATAGCTGCAAAATGGTACATCTCTGGGACATTTTTGGAACTGCATGATCATACATGGTTGGAAAATGTCCATAATTTAGTAGTAGTGGATTCTTATGTTTGGTTAGGTGAAAGAGGGGAGTATGTTGTCAACAAACCTCCTGAAGCCCCTCTTTTTCTGCTACTTTACTGCCTTCATATTCGAGGAAAGCTTTTACAAAAACAAAAAAGTGCGTGGGGTCAACAGAAACATTCTTGGGCTTTTACGAAATTTTTTACAGTTGTAAAAGGGTATGTAAGGCTGATAGACACAATACAGGACCCCCTGGAAGCCCTAGGTTAATTATATAAAGTGGGGGCACTGCCGTACTGACATCAGGGCGTAGCCAGGATGAAATTTTTTAGGGGGCTTAGGTATCAAATGAAGGGGGGTTACGGCATTGATCGCCGTCCTTAATCCTTACACATTTTATTAGGACGCCAACATATGGGGGCCTAACAAACATTGCCCCCCCCCCGTAGCTACGCGCCTGATTGACATGCTTATCACCTGAAATCCAAATGATACTATAGAATATGACGCCGAACACTTTACAACTATCGTATTTTTACTAATTTTGAACAAAAATCCTAACTAACAGCTTCCAGGAATTTGAAATGGGAGCGAGGGAGAGTATATGTGCAGGGAGGTGATATTAGACAGCCCTGATAGTTATAGCAAAGGGCTGAAAGACTACAAGAAAGTGGCGGGACAATTTTTAGCCACCAGAGGAGGGAATGTAAGACCCGTGCATCTTCGACTTGTTGACGTCATTTATTTTCTTTTTATGCAAATCAGTTTGAGAGCTCAGCCAGAGAAACCCTTTTGGAATATTGTAAGGCCCAGTTTATATTTAGTTTCTCATTATTTGCAAAGCGCCCCTGCCCCTAGCGCTCATTGCCCCCTGAGCTTCGCAAACGGCCCGGGGCGATAAGACCCCCGTTATGAACCACTGTCTTAGACAGTAAAAATTCTCTCTACTAAGTAACTTGTATTACCACTTCCTCCGATTTAAACAAAACCACCTGCCATGCCTAGTGCAAGCTTGCTGTAGCCAGGGAATGTTCTAAAGGGGCGAGAGGGCTTCCAGGAGCGAAATATATTTTAGGGCAGTAGGGCGTGAGATAAACTTAAATGCATCAATGCAATGGTCATTTTTATTTTCTAGGGGACAATTTTTGGGGGAGTGCTTAAGGCCCTGGGCCCCTTATTGACGGCCTTGATCTATATCATCTCCTAAACAAAGTTACAGTAGCTTGCACTGGCACTGAGTTATGATTGCTCAAGGCTATACCAGTATACTACTGTGTGTGACAACTGACTCCTCAAGTCATCATTGACCAACCAGAGGGAAGCTACTGTTTGCAATAATATCAAATAAAATGCACTCACAAAATTGTATTTAGGGATGTAATCATATTCCTAAATATGTTTGGGGTGATGTCATATCCCCTTTAACAAGGGCCCAGGCCTGGTACTCGGAGCTAGGGGAGAGGCACACCGGAAGCCTCGGGAGTTGTGGGCTTTAAAACAAAGCACCTTCAATTTGTAAACAGCATCAAATGTGGACTAAACAAACCACAGCAATTAAATTATGATCACTTTTTTACTCAGACCAAAGGCCTTGGTCGTTTCGTCATACTGCGCGGTAGTTTGGTTTGGTAATGGAAAGGATTCACGTAAGTGGAGAGGGTGTTTCTTAGATAGGTAAAGTACATAATCCTGGTGAGATTTTGACAGGCACATTACTAGCGTAAAAGGAGTGGGGAGGGGGTAACTTCCCCCTTCCCGGAGAAAATATCAAAGATAAATCGGTGTAAGACAAAAACGATAATGAGGGAAGAAAACAGAAATGAAATCAAAAAGGAAACAAAAGAGAAGGAGAACAAAAGAAAAGGGAAGAGAGAATAAAGAGAACAAATGAGGAAAGAAATGAAAGGAAGGAAATAGTAGGCCTACAGGAATTATTGAAGAAAGGAGGCCAAAAAGGGAAGCAAAACTACGGGCCTGATGATGAGGGGAAGAGTGATGGGATGAGTAATTAGGGACCATGGAAAGGACGGAACGGTAAGGGGAAGGAGCCTGACAGATTGAAAAGTAGAGAAGGCAATACTGGGACGAAGTTGGCCCCATGGATCGATTCAACCTGGCTTTGCAAGGGAAGGATAGGATAGAATGAGGGAGGGAGGAAAAGGGATGGCTAATGATAAAAGTTAAACGGTCCAGTGTTCCCAGTTAGCACCCTCTGCAGCCCGCCATTGGTCTGCCTGCCGACAATAAAATGGCCAGCTTTACTCCCGCGGTCCTTCAGCGGAAAACGCCACAGAAATATAGACAATATATATATATATATATATATATATATATATATATATATATATATATATATATAAACCTTCAGTGAAATATCAGAATATAAATATAATTCAAGTCCAGGAAAAAGGTGAACGAATTTTCGGCACAACAGTGCCTTTATCAAGTTACAACCTTAAATGAAAATGAAAAATAAACGAGACTTGAAACTGTCATTCATGGATATATGAATTGTTTTGACCATCATGAAAAATATATATATAAATATATATATATATATATATATATATATATATATATATATATAAGTAAATTGTCATTCATGGATATATGAATTATTTTGACCGTCATGAAAAACAGTTCCTTTCTCAGAGAATTTTGCCATCTTTCCTGCATCGAATCCCTTTCGGTTTTCCGCTTGGGCACCATTAATATCTCTAGCGATCAGCGTTCGGAAAGCTAGCGTTTTTCCGTCCGCGTTTTTTGACGTGTTGCACACTGGGTTAGGTACTGTTATTATGGTTGCTTTTGAAAAATGCCCCCATGAAAATTTAAAAAAATCGAAAGGCCCTTCTTTCTTCGCTATATTTGTGTGTATGAATACTACAGAATTTCTCGGAATTTCGGTAGTGAACCAGGGGAGGATCTAGGATTCTAAGGGGGGAGTTTCCAGGTGGGCCGGGCGTGTTGCAATTGTTGGGTTAGACTGAAGCGTAAGCAGCAATGCGAACGCGATAACACCAGCCATGCGTGGGGTCCAAGGTCCCTCTTAAGGCCCCTGGAGCCGGATCTAGGGGCATAACCCCGGTGAGGGCCAGGGGGTTAAGCCCCCGAAGCTCTAGCATTTTAGGCTTTTAGGGGACTTTAATGGAAGAAAATTGTGATCATTTTCTGAGAATCACAAAGCCATCAACAACCGCAGAATGCCTTTTTATCAGATCGGGTCAGCTGAAGAATTGAACCGGATCTACTGCGTCCCAAGGCCACATTCATTACTATTGAAACAGGCTACTGTCCCCTTCCTAATAGTTGTACGCTGAGGCTACGCTCCAGTCAATAAACGGCAGGAGAATGCAAAGAGACTTGTTACAAGACGACCCGTCAGGAACACCGGATTGAATCCATCGACGAGCGAATGGAAAGTTCCAGAGAATTCAACTTCAACGCAGCCTTTCTAGAACTGTCTAGAAGTGAGAACTGTTTACGTTATGTCCCAATTATAGCAGCGACCTGGCAACACTTCGAAGAAGCTGCAATTATCGTTATTCAACTACTGTGTGTTCTAGAAGTTTCTATTGAGGAACGTTCTCGTAATTGCTGGACTGTGTACACTAGAAGTTTCTGTTAAATTCTGGAGAGTTCTCGAATAAAAGCCTAGCATATAAAAGGCAGTTCAACAACTGTTTTGGGGAGAGATCCCTAATACTTCATCGAGTCCAGACGCTATTGAGAAGCCAGCCACTGACACTGTACACTTGTGATAAATTGCCTTACGCCGTTTCTACACTGTGCATTGATATTGTTATCATCCATCATCGCCTGGCCTTGTCGTTATTCGCTCGTGGAACCAGTTCCTACGCTACAGCACGCTGCAGGTCTACTACTGTACCATCGTCAACGTGCATGCACTACCAGCCCTTGGACCAGACCAGGCAAATATTAATTAAAGGATTGTGAGTAAGTCTAATTAATTATTGTAAATTTAAGTGAGATAAGGAGATTGTAAATAATAGTTAAGTTGTTGAATTTTAATCTCGTTCTTCTGTGATCTTTCGCTGTTATTGGTTTGACTTGCGACCACAAGCCGTAACAGAATTGGTGGCCTAACATCCGGGAACGAAGAATACTAGAAAATTCGAGAAATTCTGTTGTGAATCGTAAGCAACTGTGTTTGCCCAGACTTCTTATTTGTTTGTTGAATGCTTGATATATATAAGTTCAAAATGCCATTCAACTTAGATGAATTCGTGGCTAGTCCCTCAGTCGAGGAACTAGATTCATTAAAGAAGTCTGATATTGTAAAGGTCGCAAAACATTATGGCATTGAATTTCAGCCTTTAATGTGGAAGGACGAGATTAAAAAACATTTTCTAGAATATCTTGTGGATGAAAGTATTCTGCCTAGTACAGTATTGGAAACAGCTATCACTGTGCCAACTGACAACACATTTGAATTGAAAAGGCTTGAAATAGAAATGAGTAAGGAGGTTAGATTAAAAGAAATGGAGAGAGAAAGGGAAAAAGAGGAAAGAGAAATGCAAATGCAAAAGGAAAGGGAGGAAAGAGAAGAAAGAGAAAGAAGGGAGGCAAGAGAACATGAATTTAGGTTGAAGCAACTAGAGTTAGGGGTCATAAAAGCCTCAGACCCTAAAATAGGCTTGGATACTGGGGGATTCGATGTTTCTAAGCACGTAAAATTTGTCCCCAAATTTCAGGAGGATAATGTGGAGAAATTCTTTAACCATTTCGAAAAGCTGGGTGAGCAACTAAAGTGGCCAAGAGATAAATGGTCCATACTCATCCAGAGTAATTTCACTGGCAAGGCTCAAGAAGTGTATTCCGCTCTGTCAATAGAGGACAGCATGGATTACGATAAGGTTAAAAAGGCCATATTACAAGCCTATGAATTGGTGCCTGAAGCTTATCGCCAAAAATTTAGAAAGTATCGTAAGGCGGATACACAAACATACGTAGAGTTTGCTTATCAAAAAGAAAGGCATTTCAACAGATGGTGTGATTCCAAAAAGGTCTCCACATTTGACACTTTAAGACAACTGATGCTGGTCGAGGAATTCAAACGGTGTGTGAATGATGACATTAAGACTCACCTTGAGGAAAATAAGGCTGACAAGGTGAGTGAAGTTGCAAATTTGGCTGATCAGTATGCACTTACCCATAAGTTTGGTAAAGTGGGTCAGACTCAAAACAAGGGTCAGTTTAATAGGCCAAATAAGAAATATGGCAATAGTAGTGGCACAACAGGTAACAGTGGATCTCAGTCTGGTTCTATCTCTCCAACAAATTCTGGTAAAAAACAACCAGATTCAAGTCGTCAAAAGAACGACCAGGTCAGCTCAAACAAAGCTGCCTTTAAAGACATAAGTTGTGGTTTCTGTCACAAAAAAGGCCACACAATGGCAAATTGCTTCACATTGGCAAAATTAAAGGAGACTGAAACAGCTTCTAATGCCTTAGCCAATGTAGAGAACTCTTCTGAGGTAGTCGTGACTTTACGGCCTAATTCTAACGACAAAATTAAGGAAGAATACCTTCCATTCGTGTCTGAGGGGTTTATTTCCCTAGATGGGAATTCAGCTCGTCCACCCGTCAAAATTAAAATTTTGCGTGACACAGGCGCAACTCAGTCGTTGCTTCTTGATGGAGTTTTGCCATTATCGGACTCTACTTCCACAGGGGCAAATGTACTAATTCAGGGGGTTGAGTGTGGATTTATTTCGGTCCCTCTCCACAAAATTAATTTGAAGTCAGATTTAGTTTCTGGGTCGGTCATAGTAGGGGTCAGACCTACTCTACCTGTAAAGGGGGTATCTCTGTTGCTAGGCAATGACCTAGCTGGTGGAAAGGTAGTGGCCAATGCAATTTTGACAGATAAACCATGTGATTATAACAACACAGAGCAATTAGAAAAGGAATTTCCAGATTTATTCCCTGCCTGTGCTGTCACTAGAGCTATGTCACAAAAGCGCGCCATGGATGATAATCTTAAACATCCACCCTCCAAAAGTGAGGATACAGTTCCCAAAAGTGGAACAAGTAGGGAATCATGTAAGGATGATAATCTTGAACATCCACTCTCTAAAAATGAGGGTATGATTTCTGAAAATAAGGATGATAAACTTAATCATCCACCCTCTAAAATTGAGGAATTAGTTCCTAAAAATGGAACAACACTCCCAAAGGAGGAGTCAGAGTCTGAAAAAGATTCTAGTGAAAATATTCATGAAAGTGAAGATTCTTGGTATGATCTCAGCCAATCTTTTATGACTAATCTTAATGATAGTCAGGATTGTGAGTCTCCTGGCCCTACACATAGTGAGGGGGTAGAACAGGAAAAATCAAAAATGTCTGACACACTCCATAGAGACCAGTTGTCAGTGCAACAACAACATGATGAAGAGCTTCAGCCATTAATAGCTGGTGCATTCACTGAGGATGAATCGAAAGACGTCCCAGTATGCTTTTATTTTAAGAACAATGTTTTGATGCGTAAATGGCGACCACCTGATGCACCATTAGATGAAGAGTGGAGAATTTACCATCAAATTGTGGTACCTAGGACCTATAGAAGGGAAATACTGAGTATTGCTCATGAAATGCCATTTGCAGGGCACCTAGGAGTCAATAAGACTTACCACAGAATTCTAAATCACTTTTATTGGCCAAAACTTAAAAGTGATGTGGCCAAATTTTGTAAGACCTGTCACTCATGTCAAATGGTTGGGAAGCCGAATCAGAATATTCCGGCTGCACCCTTAAAGCCAATTCCTGCTTTTGAAGAGCCGTTTAGTAGAGTCATCATTGATTGTTTAGGTCCCCTACCTAAGAGTAGGGCAGGGCATCAGTATATATTAACCATTATGTGTGCTTCTACAAGGTTTCCAGAGGCAATACCTCTGAGGAATATTAAGGCTCGGACAGTCTTACAAGCTTTACTTAAATTTTTCACATTGTTTGGGTTGCCAAAAGAGATCCAATCAGATCAAGGGTCTAATTTCATGTCAACTGTATTCCAGCAGATGTTATATGAGTTAGGCATAGACCAAATTAAGTCTTCGGCTTATCATCCTGAAAGCCAAGGGGCTTTAGAAAGGTTTCACCAAACATTGAAGAATATGTTAAAGACATATTGTCATGGTAATGAGAGAGATTGGGATGAAGGCATTCCATTTGCAATGTTTGCTGCCAGGGAGTCTATACAAGAGTCACTTGGGTTCAGTCCATTTGAACTTGTCTTTGGACACACAGTTCGTGGACCATTGAAATTGTTAAAGGAGAAGTGGTTATCAGATCCAGGTGAAGACATACATCTACTTGATTATGTATCCCGCTTTAAAGATCGTCTTCATGGAGTATGTGAACTTGCTCAGGAAAATCTGAGACACTCTCAGAAGAAAATGAAAGCGTGGTATGACAAGACCACTGTGAAAAGAGAGTTTAAACCTGGTGATAAGGTGCTAGTGTTTTTACCTGTTTCTGGTCAGCCACTTCAAGCTCGCTTTCAAGGACCTTATGTCATTGAGAGAAAGGTCAGTGACACAGATTACGTCATTTTGACACCTGACAAGCGTAAATCTAAAAGAGTATGTCATATTAATATGATGAAGAAATATTATGAAAGAGAAGATTGTGACATTTCTAAGGATGAAAGTGTACATGATGTAAATAGCAACACTAATGATACAGGTGATCAAGTGTGTATTATCAATGCTGATTATGAACTCAGTAATGATGAGATCAAGGCTAATAATGTTCCTGATATGTGTATTAAGTTACAAAATTCTGATGTGTTGAAAAATCTTGACCAGAAATTAAGTCATCTAGATCACAAAGAAAAGTCAGAAATGAAATCATTAATCTATGAATATGCATGCTTGTTCTCAGATGATCCTACTAGGACAAATTTGATTGAACATGATGTTGATGTGGGAGATGCCACACCAATCAAGCAGCATCCTTACCGAGTTAACCCTAGAAAACGACAACATCTCAGGGATGAGGTTCGGTATATGTTGGACCATGACATTATAGAACCTAGTAATAGTGAATGGTCTTCCCCTTGTATATTGGTCCCCAAGCCAGACGGTGGGTAAGATTTTGTACTGATTACCGAAAGGTGAATGCGGTCACAAGAACCGATTCCTATCCGATACCCCGTATCGATGATTGTATTGATAGGATTGGGAAAGCTACGTATGTATCAAAGTTTGACTTACTAAAGGGGTACTGGGAGATACCACTCACTGAGAGGGCTCGGAAAATCTCGGCATTCGTGACGCCAGATGGGTTATTTCAGTATAAGGTTATGCCGTTTGGTATGAAAAACTCACCGATGACGTTTCAGCGCTTAGTAAATAATCTTACGTCAAATTTAGAAAATTGTGAAGTATATGTTGATGACCTTATTGTGTACAGCAACTCGGTGTACAGCAACTGGGATGAACATGTACAACATGTTAAGGCATTATTTGACAAGCTTGCCAAAGCTAATTTGACTGTCAATTTGGTCAAAAGTGAGATTGCTTGTGCTCATGTGATATACTTAGGGCATGTGGTTGGTCAGGGCAAAGTTAGACCAATTAAGGCCAAAGTTGAGGGCATTGACAAATTCCCTGCCCCAACTGATAAAAGGCAGCTCATGCGCTTCCTAGGCATAGCTGGTTACTACAGACGTTTTTGTCCGAATTTCTCTGACATTGCTGCACCATTGACGAAATTATTAAAGAAGAATGAAAAGTTTAATTGGACGGATAATTGCCAAGCAGCATTTGAATCATTGAAAAAGGCACTAATGAGTTCACCAGTGTTGATTGCTCCAGATTTTGAGAAGCAATTTAAGTTGGCAGTAGATGCCAGTGACAATGGCATAGGAGCAGTTTTGCTTCAAGCTGATGAGCATGGTGTTGATCACCCTGTTTGTTATTATTCTAAGAAATTTGACAAACACCAGAAGAATTATTCAACAATTGAAAAAGAGACATTAGCTTTGATACTTGGTCTTCAACACTTTGAGGTTTATTTGGGAACTACTAGTTTCCCTATCACTGTATACACTGATCATAACCCTTTGACATTTTTATCTAAGATGAAGAATAAGAATCAAAGATTGATGAGGTGGAGTTTATTTCTGCAATCATATAATGTAGATATTAAGCACATTAAAGGGAAAGACAATGTTGTACCAGACTCTTTGTCAAGAATTTGATTTGATGCAGTATGTTGAAGATATCACTGTAAGTTTTGAAATTTTGTGTTAACTATGGCACACTGTGTATTGATGATGTTACTGTATTCATGTATCATCACCTTGCAAGACAAATTATATGTTATAATTGTACCTTCCATTGAATATTGGACTACATAATATACATACTGTAGTTATTAAGGTAAAGTTATACATTGTAAATATTGTAACTTAAGTTTTGTCCGAGACGTCCAAAACTTTTTCAAGGGGGGGAGTTTTACAAGACGACCCGTCAGGAACACCGGATTGAATCCATCGACGAGCGAATGGAAAGTTCCAGAGAATTCAACTTCAACGCAGACTTTCTAGAACTGTCTAGAAGTGAGAACTGTTTACGTTATGTCCCAATTATAGCAGCGACCTGGCAACACTTCGAAGAAGCTGCAATTATCGTTATTCAACTACTGTGTGTTCTAGAAGTTTCTATTGAGGAACGTTCTCGTAATTGCTGGACTGTGTACACTAGAAGTTTCTGTTAAATTCTGGAGAGTTCTCGAATAAAAGCCTAGCATATAAAAGGCAGTTCAACAACTGTTTTGGGGAGAGATCCCTAATACTTCATCGAGTCCAGACGCTATTGAGAAGCCAGCCACTGACACTGTACACTTGTGATAAATTGCCCTACGCCGTTTCTACACTGTGCATTGATATTGTTATCATCCATCATCGCCTGGCCATGTCGTTATTCGCTCGTGGAACCAGTTCCTACGCTACAGCACGCTGCAGGTCTACTACTGTACCATCGTCAACGTGCATGCACTACCAGCCCTTGGACCAGACCAGGCAAATATTAATTAAAGGATTGTGAGTAAGTCTAATTAATTATTGTAAATTTAAGTGAGATAAGGAGATTGTAAATAATAGTTAAGTTGTTGAATTTTAATCTCGTTCTTCTGTGATCTTTCGCTGTTATTGGTTTGACTTGCGACCACAAGCCGTAACAGACTGGAGAACATTCTTTCTCAGTACTATATATCATATTCAAAGTTCCCGTGTGTATGATAAATATATATTTACTTCTATAAGTTTTCTTGCTTGTATGGTCGCGCTCCAGCCCTAGCTGGTGTTCGGCTGTCTCCTGTAAAAAACGAAAATTTGCTAGCAACGGAATTGAGTATTCCTGCATACCTGAAATGTACAAATACAACGCAAGTGGTAAATACCGCAGTGTCCAAGCTCACACTACATGCGAAACGAAACAATTTATTTTGTGGAATTTCATGTTCATCTTTACTTTAATTTTCTTCTGGGAAGATGGGGGGTTTCCGGAAACCAGGACACCCCCTAAATCATCCCTTCTTGGGCGGCCGGGTTTTCCGAGTACAACCCCAAACCGAAGCCGCCCTCTAAGCAGTGCTTCCGTTTGAAGTTTGGGGTACTTCAAGCTTAATCACTTCTCCCCTCCTTCATATAGGTTGGGTTGGATCCGCCCTTAACCTCTAAACATGCCAGTTTACAAAAAGCGCTTGGAAGACCTGGGTAGCCTGAAATCCGAGTCTGAAAGCAGGGGTGGGTGGGTGCTAAACTCCAGTCAAAGATGTGGTGTGCGGAGATATGCTTCCGTTTCTCCTCAATTCTAGGACTGCAACCGCTTAGTTTAGTTTGTGCCCCTGTAAAAATATGTCAAATTAATTTGCAGAAATTTTCCTTCAAAATTTGTCCAGTATGATGTCCCACCAAATTGCATCTTAGGACCCTCAAATAATTAAAAGATTTCCCTTCCCTCAAGGCAACCGTTCGAAACAACGTTCAAACCCTACCTTCCTCTCCTCTAGTCGAAAACAGCTTCCTCTAGGCCTAGTAGGCTAGAATTTACGTATAATATAGCCCATTGTTATACTTCTGTAAACTACTAATGTCATTTAGGCCTACTTTTGAAAAAAGTTCTAAGGGCGCTAACATAGGCGTAGGAGCCCAAATTGATTTGGGGAGGGGGGCTGGAACCTCTTGCCCGAAAAATATAACCCAAATTTTCCGCGCGCTCCACGCACGTTCGACATGTTTATGTGCATACCATATAGGCATGCATCGGTTATCACACCACATGCCAATTACATACAACAATTTGCCGTGTTACTACCTACTTTATTGGTTTCAATTTGGCCGAAGTCGGTGATAACCGGCCTGGGAGAGGGGTGTAAGGGGAGTGGGTTTCCTGTTCTTACATGCAATCTGGTGCCACATATGCTACCTTAGAAGTGAAATTTGTGTTAAAACATTTACGTATTTTAGGTACTAAAAAAAAAATCGGCGTTTCCCCCTCCTCTTTGAAAATTTCTGAAAAATTAGGTGTCCTTACATGCAATCTGGTACCACATATGCTACCTTTGAAGTGAAATTTGTCTTAAAACATTTACGCACTTTAGGTACTAAAAAAAAAAAAAATCGGCGTTGCCCCCTCCTCCTTGAAAATTTTTGAATACTTAGGTGTCCTTACATGCAATCTGGTGTCACATATGACTCCTTTGAAGTAAAGTTTGTGTTAAAAAATTTACGTATTTTAGGTAGAAAAAAAATCAGCATCAGGGAGGGTGGAGCATGACCCAGTGGCCCCTCAAATACACTACTGATAATCATAATATAAGTTCATCCTTTAAAAAACACACTAATGAATTAATACCGAATATATAGGTGCTGGTGCAATTCAAATCAGAACTTCATTTTAGCCTAATTACCAAAGAAGTTTTTTAAACTATTAATACCCTAGTTTAGCTACATCATTGCATTATTTTTCTTTCAGTAGGTGCCCGAAAATTCTCAGCATTTTGCCCGAATTTTCACAATAATTTTTGGTGGGGAGGGGGGGGGGGGCTGTAGCCCCCTGCCTCCTACGCCTATGGGCGCTAATACAAATTATCGGCCAGGACGACCTGTCTCTCACTGCAGGCGAAATAATGTGTAAGTCATGTTCTCTCAATCATAATTATCATACCAAAATATTATGAAGGTAAATGCATCATTAAAATGATCAATAGATACTTGTTTCGCAGCTCCCCGATTCACACATACACGGGCAACGATACCGTAACCGTACCATCAACACGGCAATATTACAGCATACACTGAATATTTGCGATATTACCGTTCTTAACGCACAGACTTGCTGCGTATCGTATTTCCCGGGAGGCTGTCCTACTCACGTTTGTGATGACGTCAAATCATGAATATTAAGCGTTCTCAAAGGTGTCCAATTTGTGTTCCCCCATCCTGATGTTCGGCTCTACTCACATGCGACTAGGGAGAGAACGTCACCTTACGTCATTTTCCATTTTGAGCACTATTTGCTGACGTAGCAGTGACGTTTTCATAGCGACTCGATATCCGCAAGTGTTTGTCGCGACTTAATATGCAGCATGCTGTGAGCTGCCATCTTATGTAATGTATAAGTTGTAGGTACGAAGCAGACCGCGGTGACAGACCAAAGTTAAAAGAATTAGTTCATCACCTGAATTAAAACATCAAGTATGCCCCGTTTGTGTCATAATATGAGTTGGTATCAAACTGGGAAGAAATATGAACTTGATGGTTCCTCAAATATCTCCCTCCATGTTTTATTTGACCTATTTTACACTGGTTAAACAATTGTACACTATATGTATATGAAAGGTTTACGGTCGTTTCGCCCCCTTGCCAGTTCGCCTCCAACCAGTTCGCCCCAAAACACCAGTTCGCCCCCAAGCGATGACCAGTTCGCCCCCAAAGACCTACCAGTTCGCCCCCAAGTGCTGACCAGTTCGTCCCCCCCCCCCCCAATTTATTGACAATGTACCTTTGTTATTTTCGGCATTTTTGTGCCTTTTCTTACTTTATGTTGCATCCTTTGACGCAAATACCAAAATATACACAAGCAAATTAGCAGAAAAGAGTTGTAGTGCCTAATTCATTTTGGACGTGGCAGAGAATACCGGGTACATGATACCCAATTGGTTGTTCTTAGTTGATTGCACATGTGATCGAGTATGGTCAACAATATATTCATGCGTGTGCTAGTTTTTGTCGGCAAGTTTTACCAAATACAATTCCATGCAATATAAAAACAAGGTTTTCCAATATACCTATCTCATGACAATCGTATTTAAGTAAGGTGGAAATGTAATCACGAACTTCACAAAACTTAACACTAAGAAACCACTGAGACTTCAACTAGCACAAAGATGTGATGAGCTGGCCTCATGTAGGTAGGGTATCCAGTCAAAACGTCCCTTTACCAAAACGTCCCCGCTTTTTACCTACCAAAACGTCCCCGTGTCATTACATATGTAGTACAAAAACGTCCCCGCCTATGAATGATACACATAATAAAACCTCTTTTAATTTTAATAAAGAGAAGTTTTAATTGTAAAATAATTTATTGCAGGTAGCCTAGGCCTACTTGGAAAATCATTTTTGGTTCGGAACAGTAATATCACCTAAGTTAGCGCCACGCTTACCGTACGTAGCTACCCACTCACATTCTCACTGCAATCATACCTGCATGCAGGCTATGCACAACACGTAAATAAGTTTTTAAAGTATTGCGGCCGTAAGGTGTAAAGTAAATTGCCATTAGTAGGCCTATTTCATTTTCCTTTAAGAAACAGAAAATAGCCATCTTACATTAATAAAAACATTAAGGCCTACAAATAGTTGAAAAAATTATCATGAAACTAACATTAACAACGATTCAAGCCCCGGACGTTTTGGTACGTGGACGTTTTGACACGGGGACTTTTTGACCAATAGCGGGGACGTTTTGGTCAATGGACGTTTTAACTGGTAAGCGTAGGTAGGCTATAGCGGTATTTCAGTTCAAGTGAGTCCCCTCATCACTTTTGTTTCCACATTTAATGCCATTTTGCTGCTGCTGTCGTAAAAAATATAATCGAAAAAGAAAATCAACTGTATTTGAATTTTTTTACAACTAAAAGTTAGTGTTAGTAAAATTGAGGGGGCGAACTGGTACGTACTTGGGGGCGAAACGACTTCCACTTTGGGGCGAACTGGCAAGGAGGCGAAACGGCCGGGGCGAAATGGTTGGGGCGAACTGGTAAGGGGGCGAAATGACCGGGTACCATATGAAACCGGGCGCTGCCATGAGAACGCCCTATTTGAAGCTATTGACTGCAATGTCAGTAAAAGCAGGCTAACAAGGGTTAGACCTACGGGGATCAGGCTCGGGAAGCAATGGCTCAGTCTACCGTGGTACTAGTATTTTGATGTTCAAGGAGTACCCAAGTCTGCAGGCAACTTAGGAGGGGACGCCGGGGTGGAAGGGCAACTAGTGTAGAGAGTTTGCCTCCCAGATTTCTTTCTTTTTTTCTTTTTCTTTTTTTTTGTTGTTGTTGAAAGCAAAAATGCCAAAATTTGCCTTTTCCAAATATCTGCGCGAGAAATGCCAAGAAAAATGAGTGGTTGTCCGAACTCCGGCTAAGCCCCCGGCGCCGAGCCCGACAGGCTCTTACTCTTGTCTCGTTGGGGTTATAACCCAATCTTATAGGCCTACATATCAGGAGAAACTTAGAGACTGCAGATTGATTTCACATTCCTTGAACTGGAAGTTACGTGGTGATAATGATAGTCCTTGGGCTACTGAAGAGGAATTTGTGGAATTGTTCTCCATCCACTGAAATCGCTTACAAATCTCTTATCAGACCGAAGTTAGAATATGGGATATGTTTGGGATCCTTATCGCATTAGCCATATTGATTCCATTGAGAAAGTGCAACGCAGTGCTGCTAGATTTATTAAGAATGATAAACGCAGCACCAGCAGTGTCAAAAGAATGCTGAAGGATTTTAACTGGGAAAGTCTAGATTTGCGCCAGACGAAAACTCGACTTAAGGAAGTACTCACAGTAAGGTCTCTCTTAATAAGCAGCAAAACTCCACAGACGCATAGATCCACCCATGCCTTGAATGATATTATTCCCACAGCTAACAAAGACTGTTATAAAGTAGCGTAGCTAGACTTTTTCCGGGGGGGGGGGCAAGCACCTAAATTTTCCGATTTTTTTAAAGACCGCATAAGGGTACATTCTGCAATGTAGGTTACAAACATTCAGCTTACTGTACATGTAACACATACCAGACACATAAGTGTTGTTCACTGGTAGTGTTCTTTTGAATCTGAATCGTGAAATTGCAGAGCACGTGAAGCGCGCAAAAATTTATGGTAGGCTTACACACAAAAAAAAAAAAAAAAACATGTAATCATTAAGAACAAAAAGAAAAAAAAAAGAAAAAAATTGTAAGGGGTTGTAGACCGTTTCGGGGATAACATACACTGTAGGCCTATCATATAGGGCTATAGACTTTAGTGAATGGTGAGAGTGAGATTCGCTGAGAGACTACGCGACCATCGGTTCGCGCAGAGCGTCCTGCCAGGGGGACTTTTTGTCAAAAACACCCTAGATTGCAAGAAATGACACTTCCCGTGCCTCATTACTGCATGCCCAGAATTGCCAGTTTTCTGATGTTTCATGCAGTGGCGCCGCCAGACTTCAGTGATTGGGGGCACAACGATGAAGTCGTAAAGGCACTCCAGTTAACCTCCCAAGTCTGCTCGAAATGCGTTTTTGTGTGCTTCCTGCGTTGGTACACACACTGGGGATCCTTCCTTTGTCAGGTGTCACTACACTAAGGTGCCGTCCTAGGGGAGCATGACACACACAAGAGAACAGCATCTAGGCTTTGCGATATGGGATGAAATTTACGACCTCTACATAAACGGTGTGCTCTACCTACATATTACTTGGTAAGGTGGGCAGTACTTGTGCCATGTAGCTATGTGCAATGGAACTAATGAAGAAACTGGGGTGACTACACAGCGCGCCTAGAGCGCCGAAAATTTTGGGTTCATATAAGAGAAATTGTCCTCTTGAGAGCAAAAATAGGTAAACTGTAGGGGCGACTAGCCGCCGTCAGGGACTGCATACTTTATCGTAAATTTCCGAATTTTTCATTTTTGGGGCCAGGGGGCGATCCCCCCCCCCGTATCACGAATGGTTACCAAACTATCAGAATTTTTGCAAATCTTATAGCTTGTAAACTATCAAAATTTCCGCTCGCTCCGCGCGCTTCAAACCTCACGATTTTGGAAGTATTATCTACCCAGTGTAAGTCTCAAACTTTGATCGTCCTTATAAGTATACTTTAACATGGACTTTCGGAACTGTCTGGTCCCTTGTCCCAGAACCTCGATAAATATCAAAATACAAGAAGAATAATGGCCTGGAAATTAGAAGATCCTTTAATGTAATGGATAATATTGCATTAAAAAATAAATAAAATAAAAAACAGGCTACAATAAAGTATCTTAAATAACGCTTTTTTCTTCCTCACGTTTCGCGCACACCCGTTTAAAATATTGGGTTTCGTGGTTACTTCATGTAGAACATATTGGGTGCTTCATAGCTATGTAGCCTACTTATTCTTCTATTATCACTGTAACCCCTCACAAGACAAGCCCTCATCATAAAAAATCACCTGTTATTCTGAGTAAGGTTATTATTAAAAAGGTCAAATGTGATTTCTGTGATCTATTAGTGCACATGAGTTTTAAGCTGGCCAAATGCTTTAGTCTAATGGCTTTAATACTTAAACCCAGGGATTTTCTGGGGCCCCTGGACCCCAATAGGGGCCCTATACGACCCCTGGACCCCGCTCCTATCAGGGAGCTTTCAGTGCTCCCACGACACCTTCGGCCTGTTTGGTATTTCGTCCGGGCTTGACAAACCCCCACTTTCAGATCTGAAATCCGGCCCGTTTCTGAGATGTTTACAGAGCCTGCAGGGGAACAAATAACGGGGTATGGAGAGGCACACATTGTCATGCAAATCTCAAGCTTTCGGTGCATATGATTTGGGTAGAAGTATCTCAGATCTCAGCCCCCTAAGTATAACAGTACGCCCCACGCCATGCAGCCAGATTATCATAGTATATGGTAAGAGTCTGTTCTTTCCATTATCAATTACACAGCAGACACAATGTCATCAATAAACTATAGATCTGTCAAGTAGGAAAAGATATAGGTTTTACTGGCAGCAAAACATGATCGTCAGCCGGTGAAAAGGAGTAGGCTCCTACAATTACTTGCTGCAAATAATATAGTTTCAATATTGTGCACACTGCATAGGCGTAGGAAAAGGGTCTAGGCCCTCCCTCACTCTAATTGTTGGGGGCGGGAACCTCGTTTCGCCCCCCCCCCTGGCTTTAAGTGGATGACATGAGTGCTGCCAAAATATGGGATACCGTATGAAATTACTTCAAAGTTTGTCAACTTGAACTCATTGCACTATTTTGCATTTTGGGCATTTTAAGTAGGCCTAGGCCTAGTCAAAATATTTCCCTGCTCCCCCCCCCCGGCCACTGATCACTAACATTCACTTCCACCCCCGTCCCCTGTGGGCTGGAGGTTGTAGAATTTGCCCACTGGTAGGCCTATTCCCCGCCTGTAAGAGACAACTGAAGGGGAGGATTTGTACTGTATTTGAACTGTGTTTGAAACAGATCTTGAACCGTATTTGAACTTGACCTTGTAATCGAGCGTACACTATATAACACATTCATGTTGTTGTGTCTTTAACCTTATCTAACTCCGCCCCTTCCCCACACTTTCAGAAAGCTCCCTATGCGACGTTGTCTTCGGCACAATCGCGAACAACCGCAAATCGATGAATGTACGCTTGCGCAGTTGTGCTAAAATTAGTATATGACGTAAGGTGACGTCCTCTCCGTAGTCACATGTGGCTCTACTTTATTGCTTTCGTCCATTCATGGTGAACAGTGACAATCGGATATCATGGTGAAGGCGCGCTGTATGTATGAGTTTTTGGAACTTGAGGATACATAAGTTTCTAGAAGAAGAGAACCTACCATCTACCATGGTCTTAACACAAGACTACTTGATGTTATGTCCGTGTATTTATTATAAGTAAACAATCCGAGTTCTCACAATTATCTCGAGAAGGTTGCAGCCGAGCCCTATTTGTCGTGCCCCCCCCCCCCCCAATAAAAATGATCTCAAGAGCAAGTTGAAGTCCTTCGAAAAGAACATTATTTATGGACTTGAGGGTTTGCAAATACATTTGGTCGAGTTTCATGCCGCACTTAGACAAAAAAGAATCTTGACAAAACCACTATATCTCCCTTATCATATGGTATTCCCCATGTGGCATGGGGTAGCCAGGATATTTTTAGTCCCATGAAATGGTCAAGCCCCCTGGCGCCTAGGGAGCTTTGTTACTGTCTAAGTGGAGCGCGACTATTGGTTGGTGTACCAGGAAATTTTAGCTATCAAGACCTCGGCCTAGATCGCCGGAAATGACACTTCCCAGGACTTGCAAGTTGCTCTAAAGTTTTTAACCTTATTTGGAGATTACAAGTGTTGATATGGTTATAAAATAGATCATTGAAATAGAAAAAAAAGCAGTCTGGTAAGTTACTTTGAAATATCATGACAAATCTTTTGTGAGTTTGACGCCGGCACTGATATTTTTCGGCACATCTGCAAATTGCGCGTGGAAAGGAAAGAAAGCTTTGATTGGGCTTTCAGCCATGTAACATACTGATGTAACCCAAGTACGGTCGAGCAATTTACTAACGAGGACTGTCTGATAAAATTTGTACACAATGGGCCCAGCGAAAATGAACTGGATAGGAAGTACAGAGCTTACCTCGAATTTTGGATTGTGGGAATAAAATAATGCATGTAGGTGCCATGATAGTATAACAGTACCGCCAGAGAACACAAAGACAGAGATAAAAGGTACAGTAATAATGAAATGTATTAGACTAATAGGCCAGAGCTTTACTAACCCCCCCCCCCCCCTCATATTATAGTCATCTCAATCAATCATGCAGTGGTAATGACATAATATTGTTACATGTATGCAGACAACTCAATATTTCAATCAATTGCTAGGCAACTGAAGGGGGTTATCCTAGTATGGTATTAACTTATACCAGACACAAGGATCTGTCAAGGATCAGAAAAGGAACATGCGGTGTGAAGTTTACTGTCCTTTGAATAAATAAAATCCTCTAGGGTGAAAAGTTCTGCTATTTTCTGCAACATATTGGTTGACAAAACGTCCTTGTGAACATAATACGTACATAGTTACCCTCATTTTCTGACATTTGAAAATCACCCTAGCTGCACAACTAGCCTAACAAGCATAACCTAATTTCTAAACGAGTTTAAGCTAGGCCTATATTTTCATTATTTTAAGAGATTTCATTGCAACACTGCAATAATTTGGCAAAGTTTGGTGCAAGTTCTTTTAATTCTTACATCAGGAATTGAATAAGACAGAGTGAACGGTGATATACATGTTTTTTACGAATATGAAGAGGGGCAGTTGAAAAGGGGAACGAAATTGTGACCCTCTGCAGTAAAATTCAGACAGTCGTACTCCAGTCGCACCCATGTCAATAAGATCATTCAAATTGTCAGTTCAACTGCACCTAATTCAGAGCAAAACACATTTTCCTTGCAATGAACAGATTTTTGAAGGTAAAGTATAAACTGGGAATCCTGTGTAACATTTCTGTAATTTTTCAGCGGAATCAGTGGCTTAGGTAAACGAAATTCGGACCCACCATACTACGAAGTACGTAAACAGCCTGTGTACGGCCGATAGTTATAGCCGACTGGACTGTGCATGAGTCAGTGCAGTGAGTGACTGTGTTGCAGTCTTGGCGTAGAGCAATAGCGTGGGCAGGGAATTATATTCAACGGTCCCTAATACGCGTTTATAGTACGGTGCGAGCGTGGAGGTAATATCACCTCCCTGGTGCGAGTGCACCTATGCGCTATGTCACGTCAGGTTTTACAGCATATATATATATAGCCTACTGCCGTTCCGCGTTCGAAGGGTCGGTTCATCAGTGATCATCATGGAGATTAGTGGCGCCGCCAGGATTTGGTGATGGAGGGCACCACAGATGAGGTCGTAATGCTACCTAAGTTGAACCCCATAGTCTGCGTAATTTGTACCTTTTTATATGCGTCCCTGCGATATATAGCATTGGAGAACCCTTACGTTGTCATTACATAAAGGTACCGTCCTAGGGAAGGGTTCTAAGGAGAGGGGTGTCCCCCTGCCCTTTGAAAATATTTTGTTAATTTAAGGTTGCTTAGATGCAAAATGGTGCTATCTTTGTGACGACTGCGCGCGAAGCGCACCGACATTTTTCATTAAATACCGTAAGACCTGCATTCAGGCTCTGCATCGTGAAACTTTCAATTCTCCAACAAACAAAACCTATCTGCCAATCAAAAAACCAGTCTTTCACCTGGTAATTAGTAAAAAGTTTTCAACTCTTCTTGCTGTGCTTCTCCTTGAGTTGTTAGGCTATGAGAAGATATTGAAAGTAAGCCCCGGACAATACTGAGGTAAGGTTTGAGCAGTGGCGTCACCAAACTTTTCATTCGGGGGGGGGGACAAGGGGGGCACAACAGTTCGATGAGGGGGCACAAATAGATAGTGGCGTATGCAGTATGTTGTGTGAACGCAGGCCTGGGAGGGGTGTAAGGGGAGGGGTGTCCCCCTCCCCTTTGAAAATGTTTGACAAATTAGGGGTCTTTAGACGCAATCTGGTGCCACATACGCTACCTTTTTGAAGTAAAATTTGTGTCAAAAAATAACGAATTTTTGGAACTAAAAAAATATTTATGCATGGGTTGAGAAATTCTCATGAAGGTGGAAAAACGTGAATGTGTAATTACCGAATCAACGATCAAATATTCGTTCAACTGCGGACTTTTCAATTAACGCGAAATTTTCATGATCCACAAACTGAGTGATTGGAGTCTTAACGGGATTAAAGGGATCATAGAATTTTGTATCATAAATTTCCCTTTTAAAATTTATTGGAATTATTTTTTCGAAGAAGAAAATATTAAGTCTCATTGAAATTGCTGGCAGTGAGCTTGCATTACAATTCGCAATGCAAGTGACATGCAAGTTCCATCGCACGTACGAAACAACACCATTCACTGTTTTGGTCAATGAGTCCGCGAGGCAGACATTTCCGCTACACTTTAAGGCGTATATTCACACCTTTTGAGGCGGCAACGATTATAGATAGATTGCCAAGACCGATGCTCAGCCTCCGACACAGAGAACACCGTGTGTTTTATGACATGGGCGATTTCGTCATTCGAAAAAAATACAAATTGCTGCCTTTTCTTGTCCTAAGAAAGAATCAATTCATATGAAACATGGTGGTCAAATATTCTGACTACAGATATTACAGGAGATCTATATTTTTTCAAAATCTCAGATCTCAGTTGGGGGCACACGGGGGCACAAGGTTTTCCAGGGGGCACGTGCCCCTGGCCCCCCTTGGTGACGCCACTGGTTTTGAGCGCGGAGCGCGCGAAAATTTCGGTAGGTTGCGAAGGCCGGCCCCACTGATGGGGATTCGAGACCAATGATATGTCTTTCGCACAAGTATTTTTGGACACCCCAAATCCCAATGAGGGGGCCGACTGGGGAACGACAAGCTTTCACGGGGACTGTCGCCTCCAAGCCCCCTAGTGGCTACTTCAGTACCATGTAGTGCAGTACATTGTAAAAGCGTCCGGGAGAAAGCTGAGTTTTGACAAAAAGTGATAATTGGTCCATACATCTGCCCCTTGCTTCCCAACCGCCCATCAGGGTAATTACATACTCCCATGATTTTATCATGGTGTGTTCTCAGCCTTAGTGGGTCATCGATGAGGAAAGCACCTTGGAATGTCAAACTCACCCTTGATAATGCGGGATCCAGGGCCTCCGGAACTTATGTTGTCTAAAGGGAAGGGCAATGTACCGGTAAGGATTCAGGTTTCATTATTTTATAGTTTCTTGTATTTTTCAATCTATCCTTGAGGTTCAGCCCCTCTAACATTAGCTATTGCGGCGGACTGCAGATCTGTACATTTCAGTTCCAATCCAGGTAAGTGTTCCTATAGTTTGGATAACTTAATGTAAATAGTACGTATAATGTAGTCATGGGGGGGGGGTGCTTTATATCTTTGTATTTGCCCATAGAGCAGGATATAAGACTAGAGGGCCGACTCCCAATACAGCATACGTAAATCAGCTGTGCCAGTGATTGCATGGGGACGCGTCCGCCATTTTAAAAGAGGGGCAAGAAGTCACGCCATGTGGTACGTGTGCACAAACTGTATGACGGAAATTGATTCGGCTAAATCCTATGACGTTTTTCCCTAGTAAAATGTGATTTATGTAAGAGAAAATGTCCCGAGTCCTTAAAAATTATTAAAGAAGATCGTTTCTACCTTCATCTGTCGACACGAAATGTCCAAAAAGGGTTAAATCCGGTTTCCATCGGTAACTTAAGCGAAGTTCAAGTAACACACTCGTATGTAATGGTCAACTCGCCCCCGTAAGACATACTCGGCTTTGGGGGATCTCTCAGGTCCAAATTAGGCCCGGATATCTCGGTACATGTGATATGCTGAACCCTGAGACAACTTGGCATCTAAATGGAGATTTCGACCACTGCGACAACTCGGCACCAATGTCAACTCGGCGCAAGAGTCATCTCGTCCCCAGATTAATTTTTGTATCGATTGTAAAAATTTTCTCATGTTTTGCTTGCACCTGGTCAGTGAACATTGCAATTGGATGCAAAGAAGGAAGATATATCCATACATCATTATACAGTATGTAACAAAAAACTGGGGGATTTCTAGAGGTTTTCTCTAATTTTTTATTAGGATTTCAGGAATACTAGGGCAAGGGACTTCTTACCAGCACAGCTCCTGAATGAAAATGATTTGCTGTAGCCCTACTAACAGTAAGGGATCTGAAGTTGAAATATTGAACAGGGGATCTCTTACAGCTGGATATAGAGGTGTGGAAAAAGTGACACTCATAGCCTTATACTACAGCCTATACTTAGCGTCAGACTGGTAGAACTGCCACCGTGACTCTGGAAATATTAACAAGAAACTATCTAGTATAACCTTCATTGCTTTTTTTTGTTTTTATTAACACTAACAATGGATACAAAGACATTCTTCTGTGAACCCTTTTGCAGGGGAGCACAAAAACAGAAAGAATTTCAGTGCTCAGTAATTGCAAACAGCTAATTTAGATTAACTGGGTTTTAATATTACCTACAGGCTACAGTGAAAGGAGACTTAGGAAATGAGGCCCAGTGAGTATACCATATTCTTTAATTCTTTTTGGAAAGAATGTCAGAATTTATCATAGCAGCTCATATCCAAATTGCACGTAATCACTGTGCCATCATGTTGCAAAAGAGATTGTTTCTTGCACTAATGAAATTTCTCCATGGAGAAAATATGGCAACATTAATGGTTGACAAAATTACTGGTACAGTAAATGTAAAATACAAAACAAGCAAGAAAGAGTGAAACATAATATGTAACCAAGAATGTTTCTTTTATGTTGACAATGCTGATACTCGGCACCTTCAAACACTGAAAGCAACAGCTACTGTACAGCAGCTATCCCCTACCCCTCAGGGAAAGACCTGTTGCCACTTTATACTTCCCTCATTTCCCCGTGCACCCCGTCCCAGGTTAATTTTCCAATCTTGGCAGGAAGGCGTCGCTACGTAACAACTGTGCCTCTAGTAATGGCTATAGCACATATCACAGTCTGGTTTGTTATATTTTGTTTACTTGCAAGCGATGGTTAAAAAATTCTAATGAATGCTTTCAGAATCTACATTAAACCTATTCTAAGTGGAAATGGAAAGTTATTTCAGTACACGCCTTACGTACTCCCCCAACATTACGCAAAGACCAGCACTACCAGCAAGGGTAGTCTGGTCATCTGGAATATAACTCATCTGGAATATAAAGTACACAACAGGACAGCAGGATGACCTCAGCACCTCATATACATGCAGCTGTACACAGCTGAATCTTAGTCTTACTACAGATGTGTGAGTAATGCTGTGAATCCTGCTAATTCTCGTGGCTATTTCACCATCGCCTTATACCCCTGCAGCTGTCTCCATCCTAATATAATGTGTATCCTTACCACTGACCTTGACATATTAATGCAACCGCCAGTATAGGCCTAGTATGGTGCATGCAGTACAAAGCAAGAATGACACCTGCAGTCAATGTGTTTTAGTTATAGTAAGCTAAACCTTACTGCATCAAGTCAATACTAGGTCACTTAAAGGGAGAATGCAGTCGTGACCCCAAAAAAGAATTGTATAGTAGACTACCCTATTTCCTGAATGGCTCTTGAGAATCATGTGACAGTATTTTTCTCACTCAGTTGTTAAATTTACAAGGAGCAACTGCTTGATTTACCTTGAATATGCAATATTTATGTTCTAAGATATCATGAAGGATACTTGGAAGCGAAATAAGAAGAAATTTGTGACATTATTAAGCTATTGTTTCAAAATAATTTTGGGGCGACTACTTCTGACCTTTAATACACAGTAGGCCTAGGCTTAGGCCTATATGTACCTTTACAAATACAAAGTGATGCAAGATCTGGGGCTAGCCTAGACACTTGAGCTTCTACAATTTGGTCATTTAATACTCAGTTTTTGGGAAACACTTTAATGGAGCTTCGGGTAGACTAACGTTGACCTGTCCCGAAAAAGCTCCCTGCACAAAGTTTGTACAATTGCGCCTCTTTGCCGGTTCAATGTGACTGGCCAATGAGTGCAAATTCAGTGAAGAAAATGTGTTTGTTTGTAACTTCATTGTCACTAAAAGACAAAATTACCACAAGAATCTTACCATTCAATTCAAATGCTACTACCTACGCGTCTCTGGTTGATGTAGATTACTTACAAGGAAGATTGTGCCATGATTCTGAACAAGAAAAAGTGGTGTAATTTGCACGTGTTTCAATGTAAGTTCAACGGCGTAAAAGCGACTTTTACCCCTTTTCAAAATGGCGGTCGACTCCCCATGCGACCACAGCTGTTTCGGGGAGTCCGCCCTCCAGTTCCTATATCCTGCTCTATGTATTTGCCTTTTCTGATATTTTTGTTTTATAAGATACGCAATCAGGGGCGCCGCCAGAATTTGGTGATTGGGGACAGAACAGATGACATCATAGGTTCCCCCAAGTCTGCTTAAATTGCACCATTTTTGTGTGTCCCTGCGATTGTATACAGTAGTGGGGGATCCTTTTTGTCACTACATAAAGGTGTCATCCTGTGGGAGGGGTGTCCCACTCCCCTTTGAGAAATTTTGTTAATTTAAGGAGTAGATGCAAAATGGTGCTATCTTTAGGATATTTTTGGAAACTGATCATACATGGCTGGAAAATATCCATAATTTAGTGAATTCTAATGTTTTGTTAGGTGAAAGATCGAGGAGAGTGTTGTCTTACAGAGGGGTATATTGTCCAGTGGCGGATCCGGGGGGGGGTCGCCGGCGTCCGGACCCCCCCCCTCAAATTTTCCAATGTGCCCTTTTTCAAAAAATGTTTTTTTTCACACTAGCAAAGTAAAAAAAAAAAAAAAAAAAACGAGACAGTTTCACAGGTAATGACAGTGTTGTCCAGTTCCGAGGCCCCCATCCAGTATCGACCAATTCACTAGTCTAGCCATGTATCGCAGAAACTTTCGGCAATATATTTGACTACGGTAGCCTATATTGGCCGCCTCGAAACCCGAACAGTGCAATCGTTTTACAGAGAATGTGACTACAGTATGTCTGCGTGACAATCAGGCATTCTAATCACTTTTCGCTTGGAACCACGTGTGGCGTGCTTGGGCATTCAGATGTTAAGTCATACTCACTAGCTAGTGCTTTATGCAACGCATTACTATTGGGTTTTAATATTGATTTCAAAAGGTCACTGCTAAGTCTTTTGGTCTTACAAAATAATGATCTGTTCACACTCCCTAAACGCTACATCTACGAAACCTTCCCTCTACCCTCTAGTATCCATCTTCTCGTGAACAAGAGAGAGTAGGTAAATATGTTTCGCTATGATATTTATAGTCTGGAATTACTCTCTCCTTTTATATTGTTGACCTAGTGATGGGAATAAAAAGCCAGTCTAAGGTAACGTCCACAGCCAAGAGTTGACCAGAAGTCACAATAGACGAATTGGTGTTTGTTTCATTTTAAAATTACTATATAAAATCACCACCAGGTCAAATAACGCCATGTCAGTCGGTTCAATTTTTTGACGTCTTTGGACCGATGACCGGTCTGCAGTCGCAAATGAAAAGCAAACATTCGACTTCAGTCATCTGTTCTGACAGTGTTTTTGACAGTTGCCCCGCAACTATATAGGGAACACAACATACAGTATTTTAACCTCCTCCCCCAGTCGAGATAGCGGTGGCGCCAGGTGAGGGAAGGGTTCATGCCCCCCGTCTGGGAAGGCTGGCCCCCTATCGGAGAAGTTTAAAAGTTTCGTAGGATAGTCTTAGTCGGAAGTACACAGCCTCCGACGACAGCGGTTTACCTGTTTTTTGCCCTCAAGAGGATAATTTCTGTAATAAGAACCCAAAATTTTCGACGCGCTACGCGCGCTGTAGAGTCACTCTATTTTTTTCAATACTTCCATTCCACATAGCAGGATAGCACAAGTCCTGCCCACCTTACCAAGTAACAGATGGGCAGAATACACAGTTTATGTAAAGTTCGTAACTTTCGTCCCATATCGCAAAGCCTAGTCAGCTAGATGGTGTTCTCTTGTGTATGTCACTGCGGTGCAGTCAGTTGGTGAGCGACTTACGGAGCAAAGTTTTGCTATTTCATCGTGTAGTCCAGGTGGTTTCGATACAATGTATGTTACACCCGATACGGTCTACAAACCCTACAGTTTTTTTTTTTTCGTCATATGTTTTATGTGTAAGTCTATCAAAAAATTTCACCCGCTTCGCGCGCTTTTCAATTTCACGATCCAGATTCAAAGAACACTATCAGTGTGCAACTCGGATCAGGAAGTATTAAGTGATATAATGCAAAATATGCCTGTAATTACATGGGATAATGAGGCTCCCACATTTGCCCTTCTCATCATACCCTCGAAATAGGGAATGACGGAACTTGGGGTAGCTGACATGGCCCGGCCCCCTGTTGGAAAAATTCTGCCGCCACCCATGGTCAGTTTACTTATTTTGGCTTCATGAGGGAAATTTCTGGGATAAAACCCGAAACTTTCGGTACGCTTTGTCCACTCTTCCTCAGTTCAGTTATACTTATAGCTAAATATAGTACAAACCACCTTTTCAAGTTAATAAGTAGAATACATGGATTTACGTAAATGTCGGGAATTGAATCGCATTTCGCTAAGCCTGGTTAACGTTCACTTGTGTCTGTCGTACGGTACGACTAGTGACTCGAGAAGGGAAGTACAATGAAGTTATGCCCGATAGGACCCAACTGTCCGCTCAATTGTTCTATATACTGATATAAGCTTTAATTTAGTACAAATTCTTATAAGTGTAGGCTTACCCAAAAAATTTTCGCGCGCTTCGCGCGCTTTGCAATTTCACCTTTTAGATTCCAGGTTTTGATTCCAGTTTTTTCATGTCTTTTGGTTTATCCTTGCTTTGTCAATATGCGGTAAATTGTGTAAACGCTGACGTTTATGGGAACCAAAATTTAAAAAAAAAAATGAATGTGCCCTTTTTATGTTGGACCCCCCCCTCAGAAAAGACCCTAGATCCGCCTCTGTTGTCAACAAACTTCCTGAAGCCCCCCCCCCTTTGGCTAGGCTTTAATGCCTTCTATTCGAGGAAAGTTTTTAAGCAAACATACGTGGGTGGAGTCTACAGAAACATTTTTTGTGTGTGTCTTTTATTTGTCCCGTCATGCTTATGCCTTGAAGGCTAGGGACCTTCCCTCAAGACATGTACACTTTCATATGGTAATTTGATATAAATATATATACATATACACACACATACACATATACATATACATATATAAATATGTACGGTTCATATATACGCATGCACACATACATACATATCTACACACACACATATATATATATATATATATAGGTCAAAAATATTATACATAGGTCTATATATAGAAAAAATATGAAGAAATATATACAGATCATACTCAAGGGACATTTGTTTAGTGGAAGGTGAAAAGTTAAGGTGGAAGAAAGGTGCAGAAGGAACATCCAAATTACAACGCAGTTGTACCTATGAAACAGCCCAGTGACTATAACATGTGACATACACTGTAACAGATGGTATGATTTCGAGCTAAGTGGGGGGGGGGGGGTACTGGAAAAACAACAAAGAGAGGGGACCATTTCTTACGATTGGCAGCAGACTTATTCCTAAGGAGAGAGACTTGACATTCCATTTCATAAAAAGAGCGAAGTTTGTTTTGGAAGGCTTGAAATCGTACAGCATTTCCCTGATATTTACTGGAAAAAATAAAATATTTACATAGAACAAAGACGGTATTTAACAAGAGAAAATGCGTATTATCATCATACAATAATAGCGTCTCGGAAGTGGATGGGTCCCTATTAATAACATTTTTTTGTTTTAACCACGAGAGGACTTCCTTCCAAAAAGCACTGGTTACATTACAAGTAGAATACATATGACTAATAGTTTGTTCACCCTCATTACAAAAGTTACATACTGGGGAGTTAATCAAATTAGCTTTGTAAAGATAAGAGTTTGTAGGAGAAATTCGGTGCAAAAATTTGAAATTAAAATTCCTTAGCAGAGGATCTAGAGTGCATCTAAAAGAAGTATTAAAGGCTTTCTGGAGAGTGGTAATTGGACTATCTAAACTGCAATCAGTTTTCCATTTATGTCTTAACTTGTTATTACTAAGCGAAATAGTAAAAGAGGATATCACATTTTTATAGAACAATTTAGCAGTCTGTTTGGAGGTCTCGAATGTATGCTTTATATCATTACAGAGAGTTGTATTGTTACTCGTTTGGTGAATAGCATTTTTTCCACTCAAAAGGGATGGAATGAATGATCCCAAAGTAAGTAACAAAATCTGTATTTATATCAAACGTTTCACAAAAATTTTCAAAGTCCTTAAACGTATCGTCATTATTACAGAGATCCGAGATCGTCTTAACTCCTTTGTCAAACCAGCTTTTCATAAACGCCACATTATAATCAATAGTTATAAAAGAATTGAACCAAATATTTTCAGCTAGATACTCACTTCTACAATTGGGTCTACGAAATTTGTACAAAAACCATGCTTCAAAGACACTCCTGTAAAAATCATCTTGTATATTTGTTAGAACTTTATCTCTATAATGAATATTGCAGTCAAAGAAATAGACCCCCCCCCTTGTCGCTTAAGATTTTCTTCAGGAAAAACCACTTATCTGAATCCAATAAAAACCGCTTTACCCAGGATGCTTTCAAGGAGTCACATACTGTCTTAACATGAGGAATCTGCAGACCACCCTCGCTGTAAAAATTGATCAAAACATTTCTTTTAATACGATCAGGTTTACCCTCCCATTAAAACTCAATAAAAATATTTTGCACACAGTGGAAAAAAGTCCTCAGAAGGATTTGGTAAAACAGAGAAACAGTAGGTAAGCTTTGGCATTGCCAAACATTTCAGAATAGTAGCATACCCATAATTGACAGTTTTCTAGCCTCCCAGGATTTTAGGCAGTCACGAATAACATTAGGTTTATTAGCAAAATTAGTATTGGTGATATCGTGCATTTCATTCGGAATTTTAAGACCTAAATAGCTTATAGTGTCATTAATTCATACAACAGGTGAATTTTCACAGAAAACAGTATCAAGCAATCGGCCAGGGCCCACACGTTTAACGGAACATTTATCATAGTTAATCTTGAGTGAGGAATTAGAAAAGAATTCATCTAACACTTTGGTAAAATTTGTAAAGGATTCATTGCACATATCAATAAAGAAAACAGAGTCATCCGCATATTGACATATACGAAATTCCTGATTACAGATATTAATACCCCTAAGAGACTGGTTTTCACGAATAGCGATAGTAAGAATTTCTGAGCAAATGATAAGCAAGTAGGGTGATAGCGGACAACCTTGTCGTACTCCTCTGGAAATATCAAAATACTTGGTCCAAAACCGTTGTTTATGACAGTACTTTTAATATTATTGTAAATTAGATGAATCCAGTTAATAACATCAGGCCCAAAGTTAAAACTCGCAATAGCTCCGAAGAAAAACTTTCTCTCGACAGAATCAAATGCTTTCTCAAAATCGGCGAAAAACAAAAGCCCGGATTGGCTATTATCTACACAATAAGATATTATGTCAAGTACTTTCCTGATACACTCACCGATATAGCGACCATGTGCATTAGTCATGAGAAATAATACTGGGTAGCACCTTCTTGAAGCGGTTTGCTAAGCAGCCGGTTAAAATTTTATAATCCGTATTCAAAGTGGAAATCGGACGCCAATTTTTTAAATACAGTGGCGATTTATCTTTTTTAGGAATGAGAGTAATAACTCTCTGTCTCATGGAGGAAGGTAGTTCTCCCAATTGAAAAGAGTATTTGAACACCTCTAAAATAGCATCGGCAAGTTCATGCCAAAACAGTTTATAAAATTCCCCCGGCAAACCGTCATTTCTACTACAGCAGAAAATTGCGATTGTATAAAGTAGTGGGGAATCCTTTTTGTCACTACATAAAGGTGTCGTCCTGGGGGAGGGGTCTTAGGGGAGAGTGTCCCACTCCCCTTTGAGAAATTTTTTGTTAATTTAAGTTACTTAGATGCAAAATGGTGTTATCTTTAGGATATTTTTGGAACTGATCATACATGGCTGGAAAATATCCATATTTTAGTGAATTCTAATGTTTTGTTAGGTGAAAGATCGAGGAGAGTGTTGTCTTACAGAAGGGTATATCGTCAACAAACCTCCTGAAGCCCTCCCCCTCTTTTGGCCAGGCTTTAATGCCTTCTATTCGAGGAAAAATTTTAAGCAAAATTACGTGGGTGGAGTCCATAGAAACATTCTTGGACTATTACGAAAATTTTCCTTGGTCTCATTGTGCATTATAAAAAGGTATCTAATACTGACAGACCCCGGGACAGTGCCTTCTGGAAGCTCTAGATTAATTATATAAAATGGGACACTGATATGATGATTATTACCTGACATCCAAATGACACTATAGAGTATGATGCCGAGAACGTTACAACTATATGGTATTTTTACTAAGTTTGAACGAAAATCCAGACGAACATCTTCCAGCAATGGGGAATGAGTGGGAGAGTATATAGGTGCAGGGAAGTAATATTAGACCTCCCTGATAGGTAAGCAAAAGGAGTTAAGGACTAAAAGGCGCGTTTCAGAATGGTTTTTTTTTCGTCGTTAGTGTATTAAAAGAAGGGTCTAAGCTCAAATCAAGCTTTGATCTATTAGAGGGGTACTTATTCTAAGCAATCTGGTGAAATTTTCATCGAAATCCGATGTGTGGCTCTCAAGATATCAGCAGATAAAGTTGTCACATTTTCAACACAAAGTGAACTTGAAGCAAGCACATATGATGCCATGCTCTTACATTAATGAGCAGTCTTTTGTTTTCTTTAAACTTTATCAACAATTTTCTCCTCAACAATCGAATGTTATCGAAATGTGATTGCACGAGAGGTATGGGAAGATTACAAACTTTACATTCCCCATGGGAAGGTCCTATTCCTATTAATTTCAAGGTCAACACAACAGACTGAAAAACAAAGGAAACAAAGCATTCCTTAGCAATGTGAGAAAGTGATATCAGGGAGCTGCGTACTGATATAACTTCCACTTGCCTAAAGCTCACTTTGGGTCACAAATGTTGTAAATTCTTTTGCTGATATCTGTAGTAATATAAGTCCGATTTGAATTAAAATTCCACCAAAATGCAAAGATTTAGTTCCTCTTTTACATATGAAAAGAAAAGTTTTGATTAAACCCTTCTTTTAACAATAACCATCTACACCGGTAAAGGCTGCGCGCAAAGCGCTCGGTAAATTTTTTTTAAACATGTACAAAGGCAAATACGTACTTTCAGCCTTCCACATGCTATAAATTAGATTGAAAGATCCCATAGGCCCCTACAGATGTTGGGGATGTACTTCTGTTTTTTGGAAAAGTGTTGTGATCAGAATAGTTGCATTTATTATAACCTTAATAATGGTCATGAGTTGGAGTGAAAACCGTGACGAATGCGCGGGAAGCTCGCCGAAATTTTTCATTAAATAAGATAACCATGACAAAACCTGCATTCATTCTCAGCATCGAGACACTTTCAGTTCCCAAACAAACCTATTTGTCAATTACAAAGCCAGTCCGAGTTACCTGAGAATTCGTAAACAGCTTTCAACTTTTCTTGCTGTGCTTCTGCCGGGGTTGCTACCGTAATTTATTGATAATAGGGACAATATCGAGGTAAGGTTTGGAGCGCGCCGAAGGCGTGAAAATTTTGAAAGTGTGCGAAGGATTTGCGATCATTCTGATAGTTTGAGAACCATTTGTGATATAAAATGGTTACAATAGATCCATCACTCGGTCGAAAACACACCTCACCCTACCCCCTACAGAAATCTATAGCTTAACTTCCTTTGGGGATCATTTTAAAATTTTCAAAAAAAAAAAAAAAGAATCCGAAATCGATTGGGGGGGGGGCACGCGTCCCCCCTGTGCCGGCGCCACTGAACGCAATCTTGCGGATTTTAAGACCTCACTGTTCATGGCTATACAATCGAGATCATAGATTTTATTTGAAGTTAAGTTTTGGTTCTCTGAAGTTTCGGAGACGACCACGATTGTAAAAGGAGATATCAAAACACATTGAACAAACGTAGTTAGGAGATTTTATCGTTTCTCTGCGTTTTGATCACAAAACTCGACTAGATGAACCAGACAGATTTTTCACCTCGGAAGAGAATCGTGTGGGAGATGGTGTTTTCACAAAACCTAGATCCAATAAAAACTGTCACTTTATGTTACATAGTCTACGTTCATTTTTTTTTTTCAAATTCATCGAGGACCAACGCAAGTTCATTTGTTTAGGAGAAAAGTTGCACCCGCTAGACGAAATCTAGATATATAGAAGTGACAAATCCGATTCAGTTATGTAAAAAAGAGGAATAATTTTACAATATGAAGTCAATATGTCTTAAGGTGAGTTTGATGTTTCATCGGATTTCAGATTTACGTACAAGATGATGAGAAAAGTGTTGACACATGCGGTACTTTACTTTGACAGAAACTAAATCATGGCCAACTGTAAAAATCAAAACTTCAAGTGAAACCATTGAACTTTATTAGAGGCTGTGCCAGGGGTGGCGCCAGAGGGGGGAAGGGGGCCATGGCCCCTGTCGGGGAAAGCTGACTCCGCGTCCGGGAAGTTTCACACTCACCGGGGAGCTTAATCCGCACACGATAAATATGTAATTTCAACGACCTTCAGTCGCCCCGACTACCTACTTGATTTTGCTCATAGGAAGGGCAGATTCGTCACTGAAGACCCCAAATTTTCAACTTTTCCTTGGAAAAAACCTAAATTTTCCAATTTTTTCATTAACACCCCCAAATTTTCAATTTTTCGGCAAAAAGAAAAAGGAAAAAATATTTCGACGGGCTTCGTGCGCCGAAAATTTTTCGTTTATCGTCCTTTTGTCAACTCATCGCCTTTATCGGGGCATGGGGTTGGTGACCCCCCGCTGGGGAGCTTGGCCCCCCGTTGGGCAAATCCTGGCGCCACCCCTGGGCTGTGGAAAGGTTACTCCAATCGTTTCATTCACTTTAAATTTAAATCTTACTTATATTACAAAAATGTTTAAGTAATTTCTTGGAAAAAGATTAAGCAAAAAAGAAAGGCTTTTTTAATTTTGAAATTTAAAACTTTGCAATTAAGTATTGTTCCATGCAATTCTCCCTCTTACGTGGATCAAAAGAATTCTTTGCCATGTCAAACGAGAATCTCATTGTTAGTTTGGCAATGTCATGTAATGTCCAGGTACTGGTAACAGGTAAACGATAGAGCCCTTAAAATCCGTTTTCTGATCTTTCCAAGTCTCATTCCCACTTGTAAAAAGTTAGACCAAATGTTCTCAACTGATTTGCTTTCATACATCATACCGGGAAGGAAAGTCTTTTAACAAATTTGGTGGCCTTACTTTTCATAGTTTGATCAAGAGAAAGTATTTTCAGAACAGCGATTGTTTCACTTAGCAATAACCCACTTCATCCTGAACATTTTTGGCGTTTGGTTGAACGTTTTAGTAAAGAGTGATCATTGCATGGGTCACATATCTATCCTCTAATATTCCAATCATTCTCTGCATTCATGACTACAAATATAGAACTTTTTCAAATCATGTAACAACCCAATAAAATTCCCAGGAGAACTATGTTTAGGTCACGATTCAACGCTGTGGTTGCCCATGCAGCAGACTGTAAGGCACAACGAGTCATGGCAAGGAGCCTAAACGGACTGATTCCGTTTCCCAGGGTAAAGCTGTGATGATCTCTGTGTCAGTCACTTTTAATGCAAATAACGGAAAAAAAGGGTTATATCGCAAACATTGGAAGGTCACATCGAAAATTATACAGGCAAAAACCTTTATGTAAACGGTTTCTTCAACCCTCATCAGATCAATAAAATACCATAAGTTCCATTTGTCATGGTTCCAACGACTCTTGTGCGAAGACGTATTGTACACATGTTTGAAAAATGTATCGCAAACTACTTCTCGTGGAATTCTACCGGTAACTATAAGTGAACACCTGTGACGTTTGGTCAGTGTCTGTAAAAAGTGTAGGCTAAGCCTTTCTGATGTCGCCACTACACTGAGTTCATCTCGTATCATATCATCTATGTGAAACGTCTGCGAATTAAGAAACGATCACAGGTTATGTGAGGGAGTGAATTCTCTCGTTATTGGACATATTATGATTTCCTTAAAAGATCGTTTTCTCTAAATACAAGGGGAAGTTATTTTTACAAGGAGTTCATTCATTACATGTGTAGGTACGTACACTTTTTATATTACATGTCTAATGGTAATTTCATTTTTGCTCATTACCGATGATAAAATTGACTTAGAAGTCTAAAGGTACACTGTAAAACCCAATTTGTTGGGATAACTTATCAGACTTGATGTAACTTGCTGCATGGACCTTTGAAAGTTCAGGCAACTGAGTGTCTCCGATTATACATTTCATTACATAGAGAAACTCAGTTGCCTGAACTTTCAAAGGTCCATGCAGCAAGTTACCTCAAGTCTGGATAGTTATCCCAACTAATTGGGTTTTACAGTGTAGCTTGTTCTGTTTAAGACTACTACTGCTATTGTAATTATTGTATAACACAAAAATTTTGTTACATACATACCCTTTTTTCTTGAACAATTCTAAATTCTTTGTAGTGATATTTTACGGTAAGTTTCAGACGTTCTAGCGATATTCAAGTTATATAAGATGAGACTGAAATGTTTAGAGCCAAGGTCTTGCAGTCTGTGGTTACTTGGAATCGCGTCCTATAAGGCATTGAGTCAAACATAAACCAGATTGTGAGTCATGACTTAGGTACATTACAACATCAATTCTTGGAAAAGTCTGTTAAGCCACAGGAAATTTTTTTTGCCTCATTATTTTTCATCGGCTTTATGGAATAAGTGAGGATTAATGAAAAATGAAGCTCGTTATTGCGAATTAGCCATCTTTAGTTGCAATTATTAAATCGTTATCACAAATTCTAAATTCGTTTTCAACGAGAAAACAAGGAGTTATTTTGATCTAGTGATTCTTTATTTGTAATTTGCTAATGAAAACAACTAAAATGTCATTTCAAATTCCAGTAACTCGTTACTGCAATTTACTACCTCGTTACCTCTCTTGCATCGAAATATTATTCTGCCTACCACACACGTTGCGCAATGACGTCACAGGTCATAAAAACCGACGGGCGCTTGCTCAGTGATCACGCATGTACATGTTTGTATACCCATTTTGGCAGCATGTCCTCTAAGATGGCGGTTATTATGTTTATGGAAGCGCAGCTTCTCATAAACATATGACTATGATAACACAGGATCAGGTCACGTGACAGTTTCTTTGTGACACGTTATCTGAAAAAGCAGTTCATGATTAGAACTGCCGCAAGTACTGTATATTTCTTACATCGTGTACATAATTGAAAAGCAGTCACTAAGAAAATAATGACATTTTCATTGCAAAATAAGACTATAAAGATTCTTCAATGTCCAAACGTCTGAATGATTAGGCAAATAAGTGTGCACAAATTAAGGTAACTTAAAATGATTTTCACTAGGTGTGACTGATTCAAAGTTTAAAAATTACAATAATATAATTAAAAACTTAATTTTCAAAGCTAGCTTTGTTTATAATACTTTTTGTAAGTAAAAAAATCATTTACTGGTCTTCATAGAAAAATGTGACATTAACTCTTTCCTCACTTTTGTAGGATACGTTATCATGACATAAAACACTGTTATTCCTGGTAGTAGTAACCCTTTTGACATCCTTGAGTACGGTATGTGCAGAAGATCTAGAACACGGAAGTCAGCGTCACTGTGACCAACCGCAAAGCACGAATTACACATCCAATTTGTGCATAGTAGTATGGTACCGTTAGTACGGCCATAGTTGCACAGTGCATGCATGATATAGTTCTTATATTCTGGTCGGGACGGCCCGGCCACTCTTTCGGTAGAGATTGTTCCTACCCTAGGCCCATATCGTACTATCGTATTACAGCCGTGTTTATCGAAAACAGTAGGCCATCTTTAGAGCCATTGTTTATGTCAGTGACCCCCTCCCCACCGTGGATGACACAGAAGTAAAGGAAGTAACGTTGTATGCCTAAGAATATTAACGTGAGGCCTGGCCTCTTCGGTCAAATAGGTGATACATATGTCAGTATGTAGTCTACACTTAGTTTTTTTTTTGTTGGCCCATACACTCGTTGTATACGTACAGAGGCTGCTAGGGTACACCTTTTCAGTTCGACAGGTTTTCAGACTGAAAATAAAATACACGTTTTCAGTCCGAAAAAACGATTTTAGTCCGACACATTTTCAGTCCGAAAAAATACACTCTTCCAGTCCGAAAAAACGAGTTTTTATTCCGACACATTTTCAGTCCGAAAATATAATACACGCTTTTAGTCCGAAGAAACGAGTTTTTAGTCCGACACGATTTCAGTCCGAAAATGAAATACACGATTTTAGGTTTTAAGTCCGAAAAAACGAGTTTTTTAGTTGCTAAAACATAAACATCATGATATATATATATATATATAATTAGATGAAAATCCGAAGACATAAACAAAAGATGGACAAAGGAGGGTACTGTTTTTTGTTAACGTCAAATTTTTCATCTAATCTAGATTTTCATCTAATTTTTCATCTGAAACAGTACTCTCCTTTGTCCATCTTTTGTTTATGTCTTCGGATTTTCATCTAATTTTTCATCTGTAAGAGTACACGTAGAACTTTTACTTATATATATATATATATATATATATATTTATATTAATACAATTAAATAAAATGCACGTTCTGAGTAGGACTTTCAGTATATAGTTATCCCCCTCCCCCTCCCCTCCTTGTCGTTGTTGTTGTTGGCAGTGGTGTTGGTGTTGGTGTTGGTGTTGTTATTATCCAAAATGATGTATGTTTTTTATATATTTTATATAATCGATATAAAAAATCCTAGATAGCTAAGTCAAAGGTCAGTGACCTCTTATTAAAATGCGCAATTCAGTTCTACATATAATATGTAAATCTCAAAATGTTTGAAGGAATTTCAATTTTCTCGCGTAAATTGAAAACTTAAAATTAAAAATCGCCGATAGTAACAAAAAAAAAAACCGGCCACGGCCTTTCGAATGGCGCAATTTTCAGGTAGATCAGATATGCCGCTTTTAAGTTATATACGCCAAAACGGCCAAACATGGCAGTTTCGGTAATTTTTCGCCTTTTTGCACGTTTTATTGCACCAAGACGGGGCGTGCTATGCACCTGTGCTATACATATATAAAAAACCTTGATTAGTGCTGTCTCATGGTGGATCATACCTTACTGGTTCGTTCGGATATCTCTATTAACTAATCTGCAAAATTCCCTTGGGGTGGGGGTCACTCCTTTTTTTTTGTTTTTACTGTCAGATAGAATCGATGAAGCTGAGTTCAATGGTGCAGGTTTTCAGCTAGATCTTGCACTGTGCTGTTAAAATAAAGTCAAAATTGAGTTATCTGAAGTGCGTCCACATTCTCCTAGGTGGGTCATCGGACACAAAAACCCTTTGTATATGTTAGAGATCTCGAAAATGCGTTCCTACCATAGGTTAAGCTTAGCCATACCTGACCCCTCTCTCGAGATTTAAGGGTTCAAAGGTAAACGAATATTTCCAGAAAGGTATATAAGTTATTAAATAGCTGTTTTATTGAAAATATCATATAGATGGATGGATGGATGGATGGATGGATGGATGGATGAATGGATGGATGGATGGATGGATGGATGGATGGATGGATGGATCTGATTTATTGTCCATTTAAAAAAAGAAAAATTGTTTTCCGCCGACAGTTCAAACCATCGAAATAAGTCAGCTACCAGGTTACAGTAAAAAGAAAAATATACAACAACAAAAGTGGACAAAAGTACGCGCAAAAGTAGTAGTAGTAGTAGTAGTAGTAGTAGTAGTAGTAGTAGTAGTAGTAGTAGTAGTAGTAGTAGTAGTAGTAGTATAAAAACTAAGAAATAAAACATAAGACAAAACATTTAATACCACATAATGCGTACCTGTAAACCAGGATGGATGAAAACAGATAAAGACATAAAACGGTAAGAACCTATGAGAAGAAAGCACGCAAGTTTAAATAGAAATTACACAAGTAATAAAAGAATAAAAGAGATTGAAAACACCAAACTTAAAAAATGGGTCGCTTTAAAAGTGCATTTCTTAATAACAATACATGATATAAATATGCGGTTTGTTGTATAGTAAAGACCATTAAAGTATATTTACAAAGTTTTATTTATTGCTTGAGTTATAAATGCGCCTAAAGTAATCGTTTAAAACTGATCGCATGAAACATATAAGAATAAATAAAAAAGTTGGAAAAGGGACGTGAAGATATTTGATATCTTATATCTCAAGAACGGAAAGTCCGATGGAGACCGGGCTTGCGGCATTGTGAACCGCGGGGTCGAATTACTATAATATGGTGTTACTTGGAAATTCTTAGGGGGTCGATAAAAATTTAAAATTTGGATTCCTTGGGTCTCCCCTGTAAAATTTAAATCTCTTGATTACATAAGATTTTTATAAAAACAATACATTTTCTATGGTATATTTTTACTTGTATTTTATTTTCGGACTGAAAACGTGTACATCATTTTCGGACTGAAAACGTGTATTTCATTTTCGGACTGAAGACGTGTCGGGCTGAAGACGTGTCGGACTGAGGGGTGCACCCCGCTGCCAGTAGCTTACGAGAAAGTTTTGTTTACAACTTCTGCCACAGTTTGGTTCTGTATCATCGTATTTGTGTAGGCGTGTACTGTGGCCTAGTGATAATGTACAGTGCAGCTAGGCTGTCCAGCATTTGGATATACCCCCAGCATTGCAAGCAACGAGCATGTTCCAATGTGTGGGTTGAGGTTAATATCGGCAATTTTATTCAAGGGCATTTTCCCAGTAGCATTCGTTTCTGTCTGAACTGTTATGTTGTGATCAGTTTACTCATGCAGCCTAGCTCACCGTATTTTACCAACCATATCACATGCTTCAATTTCAATAAAGGCGGAAAAGGCCTATATGTCATCATGAAAATAGCCAGTATAAGTACGAATCGCTTTCATAAACAGTAGGTACGATTCCCGTAACTACCTTTCTAGTCTTGTAGGTGATAACATCAGTCCATAAGGCAGGCCCGTAGCCAGACAAGGTACTGAAGGGGGGCAAAAATTTTTCCGGGGGGGTGAAAATTTTTTCACGGGGCCAAATGTGTACAAATGTATTAAGTCAATGGTAAAATTCAAACTCTCTAGAGGGGCCAAAAAAATTTCAGGGGGCTTCGCCCCCTGGCCCCCCTTGACTACGGGCCTGTCATAAGGGAGCACACCATCATTATCTTCTCCATTGACTTACACACATTCGTCTCTAGTACATGCCCCCATAGCCTTGTCAATGTTCACCGCCCAAATGAGGTACCATTCAGATGAAACTTAGGAGTTGGCTAATGGTGGCATTTCAGTTTCACTATACCATGACCACTGAGATTTTGAGCCATAAGGGGATGAAGTTTAGAGGGTGTACACTCAACCATATTAATCCGCCCGAAAAATTACGGAAATCACCACTTTCTTCTATCAATATTTAAAATAGCCTAAATCACTTTCAATCCATCCAAATTTTGCACCACCCACATATTAACATGTCTTCTTTCATATCCAGGAAAAATACGTAAATTTTTTTAAAACAAATTTTACTTCAAAGGCAGCATAAATGGCACCATATTGCATGTAAGGACACCTAATTTTTCAAATTTTTCAAAGGAGAGAGGGTCCCCCTCTCCTTAGACCCCTCCCAGGCCGGCGATAACACAACATACTGCATGCCCACCCCCCCCCGTGAGAGAAATCCTGGGTACGCCACTGGTGGTGTGCCCCCATAAGGTCTATTAAGCATCGATCGCGCGTACCACACGTTATTCAAGTGAAAACATAAAAGCTGGAAGCCACCGTTATGAGGAAATGTTTCTCCTGTGTGCATATCATAAAAAGGACTAACAGTTATTCCTTTTAGAAATAGACATAAATGTGCTCAATTGTCAGCATAATTTTTAAGTTTCTATCCTGCAGAAAATATTAAGCTAGAAAACTGGAAATCGTTTATTTTATTGAACAAATCCATTGTCAAAGTTACTGCTATCATGGTTTTATTTACTATCAGACGAAAGCTATACATTTATCAAAGTTCTATGTGTTCAGTGGATTTAGGAGACCGAGACAGATGAGGCAAAAATACGACGATATGTACATTGTGGCTTTTGCTATAGTTTTTGTTTCTTGCATCATTCGGTTATACCGATTATGACGTGATTTAAAAGTTGCAGCACACTACATGACCTAGAGCAACCGAACTCTCGACCCTCTCCTCCCGTATTCATGCCGTAGACTCAGCGCTCAGTCACACGAGTAACAATGCACACTTCACGACTTTTCGACATGACCATGCAAGGGAACTTTGAAAAACGACGCCTTTCCCACCAGGGGCAGCAAATGTGCTAAAAGTTTTTTTTTTATGTTATAATAATTATAAAGTTGAAGGCAGGAAGGATTCTGACGAAACCGTGGAGCAGAAAACATGGACAGCAAGATTTCTATGAAGGCCCTGCTAATAAGAGTTAGCCACAGGAAGTAAATTCAACAAAAACTTTTCAAAAAACTTGAGAAGACCAGTTCTTCCATTTATAATTATATATATAGAGAGAGAAAGAAAGAAAGAAAGAAAGAAAGAAAGAAAGAAAGAAAGAAAGAAAGAAAGAAAGAAGGAAGGAAGAAGGAAGGAAGGAAAGAAAGAAAGAAAGAAAGAAAGAAAGAAAGAAAGAAAGAAAGAAAGAAAGAAAGAAAGAAAGAAAGAAAGAAAGAAAGAAAGAAAGAAAGAAAGAAAGAAAGAAAGAAAGAAAGAAAGAAAGAAAGAAAGAAAAAAAGAAAGAAAGAAAGATGCTTATGATTAGTTTGGTAGCATCGGTAATGAAAGGTTTTTATTACCACATCGGAAGTAATTAAATAATATATCGAAAAGTAATATCTGACTAGAAGTAAGAGAGTGGAAGCACTGTGTTGCGAAATTGTTAAACTTGTGAAAAATCTACTTGGAATCATTTTCCTTCTAACAGCTTAATAACAAGCGGATATAACCGTATACCCCACTGTTCCTTCTGGTTAACGAAGTAGAACATAGTCAAGCCTTATATTTGGACTTGTAACCTTATCGAGGTGTAGATGAGGTTACACAATACATCAAATATGGCTTAAGAAAGCTATTAGTCAATACTAAGTGACATATAGCTTGTATAGGCAAGACTTTCGTGACGAAATCTGTAACTGCTGATATAAAAAGTGTTTAATGTACGGTATGAATGAAAACTCAGTCATAAAACAATCTGATTTAAATAATATTCACTCACCAAACCAGCTTGGAAAATCGGCATGTAAATTGATTGCACACATGAGAACAGTTTCCTACGTGAAAGCAACTTTCGATATTGTAGCATTTTATGAAGAAAAATCAATTTTTAACTTTGACAAATGTGTGTCAGGAGATGAATTTCATCACATTGTGAAATGCTCTAATGCAATAAGTGAAAGTGACTCGACGTAAAAGAATTAGTCTGATTGTGTATCTAACATAAAGATACATAGAAATTCTACTTTTATTCAATTGTTTTATCTTCTTTTGTGCTCTAGTGTCTTCTGTATCTCAATGGGGACCTATTCTAAGCATGGACAGGGAAACGAAGCGGATAGTCATGAGATGACGTCACTCCTTTCAGGTGTGAGACATCATGGTGTCAAAAACGATGAATCCAGGGAAGAGACCGGCTATCAGCTCACAAAAAATAAATACGGTATATTTCAGTTGCCTTTGAATATCTAATTATGTCAACGACAATCAAGATGTTAGTAACGTTTTGCTCCTAAATATGCGAGAATGTTGAAAAGGTATGAAATCAAAATTCGTGGTGTAGATAATTTTATGAATATTAAATTAAATAGGTCGGAATTAAATCTCAAAATTAGGCCACAAATTCTCAGTCGTACATTTCATTTTGATTGTGATCACTTTAGATGTTTAATAGCAGGTATAACCGGGAAAGTTGCAAAAGCAATCGGAAGTTGGGGAGACAGAACTTTGGCTAAGTAAAAGTGAAGAGTTGATTTTCATGCAAGAAGAATGTACGCCTTTAGTTCCGACTTGATCTGACCTTCTAAAGCAAAAGTTTGCGAAATCTGACCTGAAACGTTCCATTGGAACCCACTCCGACTTGTTTGTAACTCTGTCCAGAATTTGTAGTTCTCTATGCGTTGTAACATAGCTGTTCTTCAAGGTCTGCTTGGATGGTCCGAGAATCACATGTTTACACTGTTCAGTTTTGTAGTGTTTGGTAGAAGGGTCAAATTGGTAGTTTCATGTATTGAACTATCCTACTTGTCCTTCAGAGACAACACACCTCCGTTTTCAAGTATAGGGGTCATCCGTCCACGGGCATTTATTGTACCTTTGACTCACCTGCTACATTCGGTCCCTTTCGTAGCCTCTGGACCAGTTGTCAAAGGTTTACACAGATACAAGTTAACCTTCTAGGGGACGCTCACAGTAGACCGGCTGTTTTCAAATTTGTTCACCACGACCTTTGAAAAAGACAGATGTATTCGGGTGGTAGCTCCCTCTCTCTGTCAATTAACTTGGGATACAATTTTGCACAGCGGAAGGATATAATTAAAAAAGATTGCCTTAAATACCTAGCTTTTTTATTTTTGCATGATGGTTACTTTAATTTATTTACTACAACATCCCGAGCGTAGCAACGTCCGTCTCTTCAGAACAATGATCTATACTGCACTAACCCAAAACAGGGACAAGATTTGTATATAACATAATGAATTCTCTTGAATTAGTGTTGCGCCACGTATTGTTACAAAGGAAATCAGTGTCAACTGGTGGAAATAGTATCTGCCACAAACAAAAGGACTGCTTAAGTATCAAGAAGATTTGTCGCTCTCGTTGACATCTCTGCCATACTTAACAGTATGCAGGCCGCCCTCAACATTTATTGCTGTTCATTGCTGTTCATACCCAATAAAGGGTCACACCCATGAACGCATACACCTTACGGCATTTCTCACACCTGTTGTTAAACGTTTACTGTCTGAAACTTATGCAGACCCAACGCATAGGCCTACTACATGATTTACATGAAAATGCATATGCACGACCTAAAAACGCATACCTGCAACCGTTGAATAACCTGACGGTAGCAAATAAGGACCATCATATCATAATAGAATATTTTCTTGGACACAGAACCTGCCACTTGGCAAATCCTGTGTTAACCTAACACATCTTACAACATGAGCCACAAATGTCATACAGCTTCGCAAAACTTAATTGCACTGGGGTAGCAAACCTTCGAAGAATGCTATCAGTTCTGCGCATATGTTCCATTGTTTTCCTAATGTGACAAAATCCTCTGACAAAATTCAACCAGCATGGAAGTTTTGTGATGGCATGGTATAAATTTTTATTACACCAATAGACTTCCGTTTGTTTACCCCTCACTATAAAAGTACCAGTATACTTGAACAGTGGAGCTATTGCTTTTAACACGGGCCATTCACCAGAAAGGAAGTTAACCTTGGATCAGATAGGACGGGGAAACAGTATGGAATGAAAGTCTAGGTGACCTAAATGAAAATTGAAGGTAAATACACTCAAAGTGAAACCTATAACAACTAATAAAGGATGTCAAGACCCCTGACCAATAATTATTAGACATTTAGGCCTAGATGGGTCTCTGAATGGGTCTGGGAAATTTGAGAGCAAGTCCCTTTACAGCAGTATTTTCCAGCAATTGTAATAGTGCATATATTTGCACGCTTGTGAGTGGAAACATGCGAATATTGTTAATAGGCCTATACAGTCAGCAATAACATAGTAAGTTGTGCCTGTGTATGTGTTCATTGGGGAGATGTAATGCAAGTTTATGTCAGCCTTAATAAGAGGGGAAGTGAAAGTGTGTCAACGTGTGATGGTACCCACCCAGGGGAGGATGTAGAGTCCTTGGGGGGGGGGGTTGTCCAACATGAAAAGGGAATATCCTCAATTTTTTTTAAGTTCTCGTATACGACACCGATTATATAGTTTAGAACACATTTACAAAGAATGAATACACCAAGAAACATCTAAAATAAGAGTATTTCATACAGGGGCGTAGCTAGGACGAAATTGTAGGGGGGCCTGGCTACCAAATGGGGGTCACGGCATTGATCGCGGTCCTTAATTCTTAGAAATTTTATTAGGACACACACAATTTCTGGGGTGTCTAGCAAACATGGGGGGGGGGGGGAGGCCCTCCAGGCCCCCCGTAGCTACGCGCCTGATATCATGCACCCCCATTCTCTTCTTTCGTAAAAGATCGACAGTCATATATCTTACTTCGAAGCACACTTAAACTACTGCACTTCCAGGACAGTGGCCATGACGAAATCCATGGGGGGGGGGGCAGACTAGTCGCTTACTTAGGGGAGATGGAAATCCCTTCCTTTGTCGCCCCTTGCAGGATTGCCGCACTGGGTAAGTTTCAAAGGGGGGGGGGGTTATATTTATGTAACGTAGCTTAAATTGAAAATGGTGCCATCTTGACAAAGTTTGAACATGTTATTTTTTTCTAGAATTCTTATCAATATTCAAGGTCGTTTCCTCTCTTTGGCTGGGTGTAAGGGAAGGGAAGGAGACACCATGCTCTTTGAGAAAATTTTGTTGATGTTAGAGGGCTGAGATGTAAAACTGACTTATATTTGGCAAAGCTTTGGTTATTGATATATCTGTAAATTCTCACTATTTAGTGATATTCCTTTCTTTTGGCTGGATAAAAGAGAAAGAGGTGTCTTCTTAGGACATTCTTCCCCCTAAGAATGTTTTATGCAGGTTTGTTTAGATGCAAAGTGGTGCTGCCTGTCACTGTCGTAATTTCTTTTTGACATGGGGGGGGGGGGGTGTAAAGACAGTCACTCCATCTAAGCCGAGGCCCATCATCAGTCGCCACGTAGCAACCAACGAAATTTGTGTTAAATATTACTCGAATACTTAAATGCAGGAAATTGCACTTCCCAAGCTTTGTAAGTTGCATCTAAGTATTGTTTTGATATCTCATAATTCAGACGTTCAAACTTACCAGAGAAAAGATACGATTGACTTACTTTCACGTTGTAGGAGAAACATCTCTCTGGTTTAACGAGAGAGTTTACATCCTGCAGTCTGGCAGTAGCATAAATGAAACCTTATTTCAGCCCCATGTCGTATGTGAAAAGATTAGTGTTTTATAAACAGGTTATTTTCAGCAGGAAGGGGAAACTAGAGGGCATAGGCTTATGAAACTGAGGTTTAGGATCGGTGACCCCCTGAGCAAAATATGTCATATTTTCGGAGCAAATTTATGTCATATATTTTACGAGAAACACCTCCCGCCGCCTCCTGAAATGTCTCCCCATACCCTTAAGCCGGGGGGGGGGGGACATTTGCTCGACGTCATTCCTCCAAAAATGCAGGAGGTTGAGGCAAGGACAACGATGGAAAGAAAAGGGCCATATGCGTAGGAAGGGGGGCTGGGGGCTTTGGCCTCAGTCAAAAATGTGGGGGCTGAAGTATGCTTCCACCCCCCAAGATCCAAGGCCAAAAACCCTATATTTGTCTCTTCTGTAAGAAATGTCAAAAATTTGCAGTAATTTTCCTTAAAATTTGTCCAAAATTTTGCACCAAATTGCATATGAGGATCCTAAAATACCCACAAATTTTCCAAAAGGGAGGGGAACACCCTCCCCAGGCCGGCGATTCGAAACAAGGTTCAGCCCCTCCCCCCCTCGTCTCGAAAAGCTTCCTACGCCTATGAAAAGGGCTAATGGAGTGATTGAGATTAGCAACACGGGGTTGGGCATGGGACATAAACTTTTACAAAGTATGTAACTATAAGTTTCTTTTTGTAGCCTAGGCCAATTGGAAATAATGAAAATACTACTATTACCTCCTGTGGGTACACAAGTACACTAAAAATTGCTAAGTTGGGAAATGGCTTGGCCCCTTGAAAATTATAATAATAATAATAATAATAATAATAATAATAAGCGTGGATACCTACTTAGGGCGACAGTTACATTGACTTGTGTACAAAAATTTGAATTTTTCTAACCCTAACCCTAACCCTACCCCTAACCCTACCCTAACCAAATTTTGTAGAGATACATTCTAGAGGAGGACGAACAATTTAAGCCTATTTCCGACAATAAAATTATTTTTCTATCTAGTACCTGAGAAATAAGGCGACACATAAACTGTCGCCTTAATTCCAAGTGTCGCCTTAATGTTGTTGAATTAGCATGAACTGTCGCCTTAAGGTGGAATCCATGCGGATAATAATAATAATAATAATAATAATAATAATAATAATAATAATAATAATAATAATAATAATAATAATAATAATAATAATAATAATAATAATAATAATAATAATAATAATAATAATAATAATAATAATAATAATAATAATAATAATAATAATAATAATAATAATAATAATAATAATAATAATAATAATAATAATAATAATAATAATAATAATAATAATAATAATAATAATAATAATAATAATAATAATAATAATAATAATAATAATAATAATAATAATAATAATAATAATAATAATAATAATAATAATAATAATAATAAGCGTGGATACCTACTTAGGGCGACAGTTACATTGACTTGTGTACAAAAAAATTTAAATTTTCTATCCCTTCCCTAACCCTACCCCTTACCCTACCCTAACCAAATTTGGTGGAGATACATTCTAGAGGAGGACGAACAATTTAAGCGTATTTCCGACAATAATGATAAGGCGACACATAAACTGTCGCCTAAATGACAAGTGTCGCCTTAATGTTGTTGAATTAGCATGAACTGTCGCCTTAATGTCTAATCCATGCGGATAATAATAATAATAATAATAATAATAATAATAATAATAATAATAATAATAATAATAATAATAATAATAATAATAATAATAATAATAATAATAATAATAATAATAATAATAATAATAATAATAATAATAATAATAATAATAATAATAATAATAATAATAATAATAATAATAATAATAATAATAATAATAATAATAATAATAATAATAATAATAATAATAATAATAATAATAATAATAATAATAATAATAATAATAATAATAATAATAATAATAATAATAATAATAATAATAATAATAATAATAATAATAATAATAATAATAATAATAATAATAATAATAATAATAATAATAATAATAATAATAATAATAATAATAAGAATAAGAATAATAATAATAATAATAATAATAATAATAATAATAATAATAATAATAATAATAATAATAATAATAATAATAATAATAATAATAATAATAAAAGTAATAGTAATAAATATAAATAACCATAGGCGTAGGAGGCGGGGGGCGGGGGGCTGCAGCCCCCAACCAAACATTTCTGTGAAAATTCGGGCAAAATGCTGAGAATTTTTCGGGCACCTACTGAAAGAAAAATAATGCAATGATGTAGCTAAAGGGTCTAATAATTTAAAAACTTCATTGGTAATTAATTAAAGTTCTGATTTGAATTGCACCAGCACCTATATATCCCGTATTTATTCATCAGTGTGTTTTTAATGGTTAAACCTATATTATGATTATCAGTGGTGTATTTGAGGGGCCATATCGCCATGCCCCACCTTCACTGATGCTGATTGTTTTCTACCTAACATACGTAAATTTTTTAACACAAATTTTACTTCAAAGGTAGCATATGTGGCACCAGATTGCATGTAAGGACACGTAATTTTTCAAACATTTTCAAAGGGGAGGGGAACCCCCTCCCCCAGGCCGGCGATCAACGGCTTCGGCCAAATTAAAACCAATAAAGAAGGTAGAAACAAGGCAAATAATTGCATGTTATTGGCTTGCGGTGTGATAAATGATGAATGCCCATATGATATGTACATTAAAATGTCGAACGTGCTTGGAGGGCGTGGAAATTTTTGGTTATATTTTTCGGGCAAGTCGTTCCAGACCCCCCAAATCAACTTGGGCTCCTATACGTCTATGTAAATAACACATTCACATTACATGCTTTTAGAGCATGCCTGCTTGTGAAGGGCAACCGGAAACAGAAACTTCCATTTGCAGTAAATCTGGAGCAGAATAGAGGGATTCTTAAAGTAGAGAAATAGCCAGCTCTAAAGAAAAGAAAATAAATCATTGAAATTCAAAAAAAAAAAAAAAGATTCCATTAACGCTACTCAATGTTAAAATTTTAGAAAAGTTTGTCGGAGACAGCACCAAATGGGTAGCATGAAATAACACTCAATCAGCATTTACCTACCATTTCCTGTGAAAGTTTGTAAAACCTCTAGTATGGGGAAAGTGTATACAATGACTTGTTCGACTGGAACTTATTCCATCCAATTTCTGCACGTAAATCAGTTTTCTTCTGAAGAAGCATTCTGTTTGGTCTGAGACTCATCCGAGGATTACTTGGCAGCTTGCAGTGGTAGAGCTTCAAGAGAAAAGTGTCTCTTCCTTTGTGGTAAATACCAGCAGAGAAGTTTGGGCTACGTCATAGTCGTATGTGGCCGGAATCGTGGTCGTATCCTAACCCCACAATCCTAAAATGTTTTTCGTTTTCGTTTTATTTCATGATTGTTTGCTTGTCAGGGAAAACTTTCGGAGCAAGCACCTTCCACCCTTATGACATGTCTTTGGATTCGCCTATGTTACCCTTTTTAACGAGTTATTTTCATTACATTCCTTAGGTGGTAGCTTCTCTCACCTGTGTGAAGATGACGTCATCTACTACATCAGAGGCATCCTATTAGTATCTTGGGTATCAATCCTAGTATCTGTTGGTTTGGGATCTGCTAGTATGGGTGAGATACTTCTATTTGAATTTTTAGAATGGAGCGGTTGTCACTCTTTAACTACTTTGAACTACGGAACTAAAAATGTTCCCCGGTGAAGGCCAATGGGCTAAAAACAACAGGAACGATTTTCAAAGATAACAAGTGGACGGGCCTCAGCTCTTATACTCTTAAATGAAGGTCATGCACAGTTCCATTCTAGACTGAAAAGAAAGGACAAGTTCTGTTTATAATGAGATTACTTTTAACTATGATACACTTTTAAAGACCTTCTTTAAACTACAACTGTTGGCCAGCTATATTATTTACGCATCTAAGTTATTAGCATACTGAAAATTGTTATCTAAAATGATAGTTAAAAATATTCAACTTCAAATTTTAATTTTATTTTCTGATATTCATTGAGTATGAAAAGCTCGTGTATTTTAACTCGAAGCATCACCTTTAATAAAAATGATTTAAAACCAGTGTTTAAGACACGGGAAGTTGAATCGATATGTTGTTCGTGCCTTCTCTGAAGTTTCTCTAGAAAATAGAAATGCTAAACATGTTATCACATTCTTCCTAAAAAAATCACACTTAAATATTATATATATATATATATATATATATTATTTATCGATATATCGATTTATCGATATATCTCTACTATTTGAAAACTTAGACTTGAATAAAAAATTCCAGTTGGAAGGTAAATTTGAACTATGCACAATTATTTAAGACCTTTCTAATTATGGTTGAGATATGTGTGAAAATACGGTCTCATTCTGGGAAAATGTTCTTGGTAATAAACCTAAAATTATGAAGGGAGATTTCATTGTCAGTGAGGCTACAGGGATAAATTTTCAGGCAAGGTTATTCAACATTTTCGCTTGATCTGATTTAATTTTGCTAAGATGAATGTCATCCTTTACAGTACATTAAACTGGTGAAAAAGTAAGATTATAAGTGGGAATTGATTTTTTTGCCACTCAAAATTGAAATGTTCCTTCACGTTATATTTTGTCCTAGTCTATGTATTTCCATGCATGTAGTCTATGGGCCAATAAACGAAATCATCCCTCCCCTTAGTCACTTTTATCCACTGTGTTCTTCTCTTAGGTAGGGTCCTCAGGCATCATATTCTGCTTGTTTGCCATTAAATAAGTGGTGGGTGTGGCCGTGAAATCCAAAATGGCCACCAAAATGGCCGCCATTTTGGATTTTCAGTTTTAATAAGGTACTTTCTCTTCAGGAGGTCACATACCACCAAACAAGGTGTCATATAAAAGCTGGAAAAATTTTCTTTCTAGTGATATACAGTTTAGTAGTTTAGTAGAGTACTGATGCCTAAAAATAGCCAAAAATGTGTTTTTTTTTTTTTTTTTTGCTAATTTGATAATTATGGTCTTTACTGTTGGTCCTAGTGACTATGGTCGATAACCTTTTATCTTTACTACCCGGTTTTGCATTAATAAGATCAGGTACAACTACATAACTGTAACAAAAAGGTTTCAAAATAGTGGAAGCAAATTCACAGAAACGAAAACTTTCAATCACAAGAATGAAATTTTCTTTAGAACCCCTCTAACCCACATTCACAGGGTAAAAGGGTGATTTAACCTCACTACCACCATGGAGTAATATTGAAACTATTAGTCTTATAACTATCAGCAAATTCATGAAGCTTTTATTTTATGGCACAAGTCACGTGGATGACCAGTTCTTGATAGCTGTCACGTGACTCTGATCAGGGAGTTGTTTGAGACTCCCTGCTCAGATGCGGTACCATCTACCCTTACTTTACGTATTTAAAGTGGTATCTTCCATTTATTATTGTTTAAGATGGTAAGCTGCAGGCTAGGCAAATGAATAAAATATAGGTAAATAGGCCTGCACCATTTGATATAATGTTAAAGGAGCTGGGTAGTCGCCAAAACAGAATAAATTCTGGGACCCTCCGACTTCGTTAGATCACATCCGGTTATGCTTCTTGGTTTATCGATTCGATCCGAAATGCATTGGGTCTAGTACACACAAATAACAACGTATCTACATGTAGTATATTAGTGTTGAATGTTTTAGTACTATACTGCTTACTTTTAGGCCTAACATAATTTTAGTTAGGCCTATGATTTTCTTAGTAAGCCTATAATGAGTTTGATGGTGGTTAGTAAAAGCGAATCTATTATGGGGAAGAAATGGAAACTCATTGCTTGCAAAAACAACAAGTTTAAGGCTTACCGGAGGTGCCGTTGATTCAAGCATTTTCGTTTCCTGGTCCCACATTTAGGCCTACACATAGCTACAGGCGGAGGTTGCTCGTGCTTACGCTGACACGTTGATTTGAAAACGCATACAGACGGTTCTGTGCAGTATAACCACTAGCATCTGCTTCTGTTGAGCTTTTCACTAGCTCGAAGAGAAAACTTTCTCCCTCCAAAATTTTGAAACTGGTTATATTAATCGAAATGAAACCAAAATAATGCACAGAAGCACTACAAGCATAGCAAAATGCTAACGCAACCAGATGATCAGTTTTTCGCGGAAACGGTATCAGAATTGTCCAACGTAGCTGCCATGATAACTCGATGTATTGACTAATTGATCCATCTATCAGAACCGTCACAAGTTGAAACGATACAAAAATGCCCGTGCCAGAAGAAAAAGTAACGAACTATAAATTCAAAAAACAAATTGTTAAATATGTAGCTACTGAAAATAAAAGATCTAAGAAATAAAACACGAACGTAGCTATTGAATTACATTGCAAAAATTATTTTAACTGAGAATACAAAACGCATTAGGAGGAATATTTTCAATATTAGTATTACACTGAGGGTAAACATCTCATTTAGTATGACGTATTTATTTCCGAAGTACCCCACTACCCAGCTCCTTTAATTTCACGTACCTTTTTGGACATAACAACACCTTCCATTGAAAACACTTTTATTTCGGCTTTTCTTCTTGTAGAATATTCCGTCCTGTCCCTCAAAGACAGTTTTCAATTTTTAATTTTGATCCTATTAATTTTTCCATATTATTATCATTATAATGGTGGCACCGCTGGGATATATTTCATGAAACAATCAAATAGTTCACAGGCGTCCGATACCTTCTTTAACTCCTAGATGTTTGAATTTTTTAAGGGAATTTTTTGCCGTTCTCGGGCACTAGTAATGGTTTATTTCGTAGGAGAAAAACTTCAAACTGATAAATTCTAGGGCCTGCAGCCCCTCCCCTTCTCTGTCTCCGGATTAGTTTCTCAATATTTTCAGGAAGTCTGCTAATAATCAAATAGGCCTATTCCAATCCCAAAATTAAAGACTTTATGAAAACAGTGAAAGTTTTCACTCTGCCTTAAGGTTAAGGACATGTTAATAGCATATTGCTGCTGAGGTTATAGCCTAAATTTTCAAACAATCATTCATTTCAGTGAAAAGCATTACATGGACCATTTTCCAAGTAGAAATTACAAAGGATTATGAGATATTATTTTGGTTTGCGCCTTTTTTGTCAATGCCATTGTATTAAGGCCAAAACGAGGCACACCAAACTTCTTTCCCATAATCCTTGGTAATTGCTATTTGGAAAACTGTCTATGATGGAAACTTACCAGGAGATTGATGAAACAAAATGTTTGTATCTCTTTATGAGTTTGAAACATGTGTGAAACATGCAGACACTTTCAGAGTTGTAACCTTTATTCTCACAACCTTCAACCAATAATAAGCCTTATTTAATGCTTTCACAGTTTTCAAATTTTTAGGTCAAATAAACACTTCAACTGTAAAGAACAAAGAAGATTTTGGCAACAATCTGCCTTCTCTTTATGAAACGAAATAACTTTGAAGCAGGTAGCTCCTTGTTTGAAGTAAATGGATGTCTTTCTTGACAACCCCCCCCCCCCCACACACACACACACACAAACATGATTATCTTGCGTTATAAGCTTGTGGGGTTTGAGTATGTGATTATGTGATGAAACATTCACTTTCGTTTAGAATTCTTTTTATTTGTCACAGGGATATTTCTTAAATTTTTTTATTCATTTGTTAATGTTGTTTGCAAATGAATGCTCTCTTAAAGCGATAGCTATTATACTTAGTATTACATATTTTATACAATGAAATAATGGTAGTGTATAAACCTATCTTTTGTGAATCTTGTCCGATATAGTGTTTACCAGTCACATTATATGTATTAAAGGATGTACACAAAAGCCTCACAACCAACCATGTTTGCAGATAACGACCTGTTGGGAGAGTTTAGTAGTGATATATATGAGTTCAGAAGGGTGTCGTTGGATTTACAATTGCTTTCGAGTTGTTTGCAATTTGCCCTCGTAGAATACGTCAAACTGATTCCTTTTGTTCCCCCTTTTATCACCGTTTTACTTTTCTGTTTTATTTATGTAGTATTGGCATACACGTGTCACAGTTCTGCGGCTTTTGGATTTGCGGTGAGTAAGAGACGTGACATTGCCACATTCCTGTAGAGTAAAATATTGCGAGGGAGCAGGAAGGTGCTGGAAATATGTGGGATTGGGTGTGAAGTATATTAGCTCTCTACTCTCTACACTTGAAGAGAGAAACCCCATTATATGTTCTCTTTAAGACTATATCCATCTTTTCATGAGCCTGCTCTTCAATGGTTCAATCAGGGCCGTAGCGAGCGGGGAGGGTGTCACACTCCCCAATATTTGGTCGCCCGTCAGCAAATTTTCGGTCTGTCGGCAAAAAGAGGAGAGGGAAAGGAAAAGAAAAGGAAAAGAGGAGAGGAGGAAGAGAAGAGAGAAGAAGAGAAAAGAAAGGGAAAGGAAGGGAGTGAAAGGGAAGACGGAGAATGAAAAGAAAAAAAAAAGAAAGAGAGAACGGGCCAGTCAATTATCGGCTATTTCGATTTTTGGCTATTTCGATTTTCGGCACTTCATCTAATTGGCCCGTTCAAGTTAAAGGCCCGTCGGCAAGTTGATTATGCATGTGACGGCCGTATACTGCCGTATGAACGGCCGTCGGTGTAATTGGAAGAGTGACTGAGTCCGTCGGCAACTCGGGAAAAGAAAGGGAATTAACGGCTTCCGTATAGGTGCACTATTTCAGGTCACATGGCATTCTTGAAAAAACACTTTCTGCACATTATTCCCCACTTTTATCATCACCATGGGGAGCAGCACCCGATTACCCATGGAGAGGGTATCCTTAGTCCGTCTTCTAAACCCTAAACTTGACTTCAAACACATTTTGCAAACTTCTGAGGGTCCGGTTTATCCACAAACATCCTGGGAAAAAATAATGCGTGCCGCGCGTGTCTTCCCTTCACTGCAATCTCAGGCTTTTAACTTTTGAACACCGAAATGAAACAGATACAGAACCCATCTCCAGATTCTGGTGTTCAAAGCATATTTTGAACGCTTGTGTTAAGATTCTGAACACTTTTTCTCCCTTTTTGAACGCCAGACGCCTATCCACTTATCGTATTTGAACGCATGACGCGTCTAGTGTTCAAATGCTGAACACATATTTTTCCAATTCTGAACGACAGGTTCAGCTCCTGAAGTATAGTGGCATGATGACGGGAGGAATAGCCTAGCACATTGGAATTAACCGGAATCTTTGTATTGGATAATGCATTATGAACCAATCCTGCATGAGACTTAATTTTTACTGAGAGATTAAGCTAAAACCTCAGAGCTTTCGGGGGCGAAGCCCCCCCCGGACCCCCACCAGGGGCTCTAACGCCGGCCCAGTGTTTAGGCAGCCCCTATTTGTGGGACAATGTCGCATAAACGGTGACAAATGTCGCACAAAAAACATCTGACACGCAAATTCTACCAGGGGGTAAATTTTGAGGTTTTTCATTAGGGCAGAAATCAACTCAAATATTGCACCATTTGCGATCTAGGCACCTTTCAAATTCCAAAAATTTCCCCCAGGCCACAGTTCAGTAAATGTCGCATTGAGAAAACGTCCAGGCTAAAACGCTGGCGGGGCTCTGGATCCCAACCGCTTAAAACTAGAGCGGCCTGACGAGAGGGGTGGCCTTATACATTAAAATTAATGGGAATCTTTGCATTTGATGATGCATTATGAACCAAAATATATCCATCATGAGACTTAATTTTTCACCCAGAGATATACTTAAACCTCAGAGCTTCCGGGGGCTTCGCCCTCCGGAATGCACTAGGGGTCCTTAGACGGGCCAAGTGTTTTAGCCACCCCTATTTGTGCGACAATGTCGCATAAACGGCGACAAATTTCGCAGAAAAAAATCTGACATGCAAATTCTACCCGGGTGTAAATTTTGAGGTTCCTCATTAGGGCAGAAATCCACTCAAATATTGCACCATTTGCGATCTAGGCATCTTACAAATTCCAAAAATTTCCAAAGGGGAGGGGGACACCCCCTCCCTCCCCTTAGACCCCTCCTCCAGGCCACAGATCAGTAAATGTTGCATTGAAAAAAGGTCCTAGCTAAAGCACTGCCGGACCTCTGGATCCCAACCGCTTAAAACTATAGCGGCCTGACTAGAAGAATAGCCTAATACATTAAAATTAGTGGGGATCTAGTATGTATTTGATGATGCATTATGAACCAAAATATATCCATCCTGAGACTTAATTTTTCACCCAGAGATATACTTAAACCTCAGAGCTTCCGGGGGCTTCGCCCCCTGGACCCCACCAGGGGTCCTTAGGTGGGGCCCTGGACCCCACCCGCTAAAACTCGTTTTCGCACTACGCATTACCAGATTCGTCGGCAAAACATAATCTCCACACTCCCCCCCCCCCAAAGATAACACCTTCGCTACGCCCCTGGGTTCAATTATGTTACATTCCAAAGCATCTGCAGAAAAAGTGATAGAACAGGAACAGGACTGTTGCCGAAAAGAAATTGGACCATTCTTGAAAAGTTTCAGCTTCACCTTTCGTTATTTATAAATACTTGATTCTTCAAAAGCATAATCGAAAGCAGCCGGCATGTAAACCTTAAAAAATATTAGAAATAATTTATGTCAGAACTTATGTTATATGTAGCATTAAATTTCACCCGAGGACACTTCAAATTGTTTGCAAAGGGGATTGGAACAATTCTCCCCTTCTGTTTTAACCCCTCCCCAGAATGGTGGTCTAAACCTTCAACCCTAGCTAAGAAAAGTGCCCTGTGCCTAAGTATGGCTGGATTACGTGGAAGAAAAAATTATTACCAAAGAATATAGCTTACAATTTAATGCCACTGAGATATTTGATTCATAATTACATAAGTTCCATTACCCCATAAATCTCAAACGACTTTCCTTTTCCGTTTGCGCATTACAGTTTGATTGTATCATTGACATGGTCTCTTCCTGCGTCCTGATATGGAGATTTTCAGATTACCATGGCAATTTTAATGAAGAAGAAGTTGAAAAAATGTAAGTATTGGGCAAACGACATTTTAAATATAGTTGTTTGTTCACTCAGTTTTCATTTGATATCACAAAGAGTTTGTCTTAACCCATAAATGCAAAGCAAGGTGTCCATTTCTCGTTTTCTGAAACAAATCAGAAACGTGACTGGAAAGGAAGTGTGATACTTGGATTTACCCAACAGGAGGAAAGGCTCCATGAAGAGGGGGCAGGCATCCGAAACCTCGACAGGTGTCAACGGATTGTGGAAACTGTGTCAACGGATTTTGGAAACTGTGTCAACGGAAGTTGTGGAAACTGTGTCGAAGGGGCTGGGGTGGTGAAGAGAGGACTGGAAGAAAACCTTTTTCCTCTACCATTCCACTGCAGGGTATATTTGCATAATATCGCTTGATACTGGAAGTGCCGAGTTACGTGCTAAAATAGTGTTTTTTTTAGGAAGACTGACATATGGAATTGCACAGGGGGCAAAATTTTTAGGTAAAAAGAAATCTACTGCCATTTAAAGCAAAATTAAGAAAAATATATATTTTGCTAGAAACAATTTTTTGCACTGCAGCCGCAGCCTCACCTCATGTGCCTATGGTCCGGAGAATTTCATCCTATATCGTAAAGCCTAGATAATGTTCCTTTGTGTTTTTGCGTATGTCACGGAAAGAGACTCAGTCTCGCATTTGACTATTTCATGCGACAGATGGGGTGAAGGAAATACAATGTGTGTGTAATCCAAGCAAGATCTATTTTAGCTCTTAATGAGAATAGATCCTTTTTGTGTACCCAAAAGTTTTCGCGTGTTAAGCATTTCCAGAATTCAAATTTCCCTGCTATAAATACTGAACCAGCACATAACTTGTTATTTCAAGAATAAAGTAGGATACTCTGCAGTCTCTGCAAACTGTGCGGTGCAAAGAATTAGTATTGTGCCGGTTTTTGTGGTTGGGCATCGACAAAGACAAAGGGGGGGGGGGGTATAGGATGACCTGGTAAGAAAACTGTATTGAGGATCCTGAAATGTACCAGCCTAACTTCCGACTTACGAAATGGGTTTTTGAACAAAAAATGTCAAGGATCGTACCAGTCATCAGAAAAAAGGTAGAAACAAGGGACGGAGCATTCCCGTTAGAAAAAGTAACAAATATACTCAGATTTCTGGCAACAGGTGCGGTTCTTACTTCGCTCTGTGATAAGGGGAAGGGCTCGAACCAGAGGGGCGTACAAGCCGTCGTGCCCATTAGAAAAATCAGCTATGAGAATCGGTTGGAAAAATAGATTGCTTAGGTTTAGGGACATAAACAATCGTTGTCGAATTCTCCTATTAAAGTGTTGTAAGTACCCCCCTCTCCATGTCCGAACTCCCTGCTACGGGCGGGGGGGGGGGGGAGATGAATGCACGACACATCTTCCTTTAAAGCAGCAAACTAATGCTGTGACCGGCATTACCTTCATGAAAGTACTGTATGAGAACTGAAGTCTGTGGGAAATAAATCTCTTTCAAATAACATTCGCAATTCTTTCACTGCCTTCTCTTTCACGTCCATGTCCAAATACTGCGGGAAAAAAACAAGGAACAGGTGTTGCCTTTCTGCCCAAATTGAACTAACAAATTTTCTGTATTAAGGGGCCAAGACGGATCCATTGAGGTCCTCATTTTATGATCATGTGAAGCAATCCTCGTATGTTGATTAGTTGTGATTCGCAAGTTGTTTCGCGTTTGCGAAACAGGCAACGAACACGATAGACTGAAATAGTTGTTAAGATCTATTAGTCTATTTGTTTCTCCAAACAGCTTTTAGCGAAAACGATGTTTTCTGTTTTTGTCTTCTATTTCGTGTTACGTGATTTCTGACGTCCGTGTGCGGTAGTCTTAAAGTGTACCTAAAGTCTAAAATTTAAAAAATATATGTTACAAAGCTTGAAAAATGCAGCCAAATGGTTCAACTCCCATCTTCACAGGACATTCCTAAGCTGAGATATAAAATGTTGAAGCTTATTCACTTGTGATGTCATTCTTGTACTACTCAAATTACAGTCTTTGTTGTTCTTTGTTTTTTCAAAAGCCACTGCACCTTGTGACAAAATGTGATCACTGTTTTACTGTTATAGGGCGACTTGGCTATATAAGTCCTCTCCGTACAACATACCATGCAAGGGGGATGGCTAAAGGGTTGTACCTTTGACAAAACAATAGTTTGTCATGCGATTTTACATAAAGGAACTAAAGTTAAACATTTTAACCTTTATTGTTCCTTTCGGCCTCTTAATGAAATATTTATATAGCAAACAAAAGTCAAACGTAAAAATACAGATTTTAAAATATTCAATATTCCGAGGAATAATTTTAATTCAATAAAACTTCCTTTCCCTATTTAAGGCCATCATTCATTGATGTTTTTCAGGGCCCGACGAAAGCAGTGATGAGGGCTTTTGATATTTTTATCAAAACTCCTCTCAGTTTAAAGGGTTAACAGCTCTCAAGAGAGATAGCCAGCTGGAACTTTATTCTTTGTACTTGTATTTGAGATCGAAACTTCGCAAATCCCGGTATTACGTAAATAATTTTGGTACGCCATATTCTAAGCATAACGTGCCGGCAAAAATGATACATTACTCTACATCTAATTTGCTCTAAGCCTGCCATGATAGCGTATCTCCTTTGAGGTAGGGCATTTCTTCATTGTTTGATACGATTCATATCCTCTTGACCATTGTAGAAAAACTTCACTGGCACCACAAGTAGTATTCACCCCTTACATGAAAGCTCACAAGCACACCTTGTGTCACGACCGTCGATATATTGAGATAGCTAGGCTACGAGAGCTTCTATAAAAAGGGCTTGGTTATCCTCTGATGCTTCAATCAAAATTCTGCTATGAAGTTTGAAGTTCTGTTATGCCACATACAATTACATAAACATAGCACATCCAAATATAAAGTATAGCAGTTGTATAGCAGTTACAAATCATGCAAACCATATCATGCAAAAATCACTACAAACAATACCTTTAATATCCTTCACTTTGGTAGAATATTTTTCTTCACTTTACTGTCTAAACATTTACACCAGGACTTAGACTTATCTCTTGGGCAACAAGGTCTATGCTGATCCCCTATTTGTAAGAGATAAAAGGCTAATTATAGAGTTACATTCTTTGCGCAGGATTTTATTGAGCTGTTGGTGCTCTACCTAGTTTATTAGATTAAGGAATGCAATTTGTTACAAGAACGTGTCTGTTTTCATTTTCAGAACCCTTGTTGCACTTGGATCGCTTTTCATAATATCAAGTGGGTCTATAATGTATCACAGTATCTCAAGCCTTGCCTTCCGTATACCAAAGGTGAGAACTCCGTTTTTACTGACTTCCCTTTTTCGTTGAGAACGTTTCGTCTGTATCTTTTGACTATTTTTGAATGATTCTGGACTATGACATAGTTATAGTTTTTGCAAGACGGGCATATTCTAAATACTACCAACCAACGGCGGCGATTTATTCTCAATATGGAGGGGGGGGGGGGGGTGACAAATAATTTATTGTATGAAAAATCAAAGTCAATGGACAATTTTTTAAATATTGGGGGCGTATCCCCCTGTCCCCGGGATCGTCTCCCATGCTACCAGCAACAGGTTTTATCAGGGTTATCAGGCCGGCCTTACTGAAAAAATCAAGACACGAATGTAAGGCTCAGGTTCTGACTATTCCTCCCTCACTGAGGTCACATCTATAAATTGCCAAAAGAGTAAAGAAACGCCCTTAAAGAAAGCAAAATGGGTAGACCACCCCTTTACTTATAGGTCCCTTGTTGAAGGGCTGGACCCAGAAAAGGTATGAACTAACTTTTTTCCAGATGAACAAAAAAATAATGGCCAATTGTATCATGTTTGCATGATATCCACACAATTGCATGTAAAATGAAACATGGAACCCCAGTGAAATGTTTTCCATAATGTGGATTTTAGCAGATTTTGGATGGTCTCTTCATGCAAAACTAATATTTGAAACAGAAAGTATCTTGTACTAATGAGGAACTGACTTCCATAATACCTTCAGTTCTACTACTTGCCTGGTCCATTACAGAAATGCCTTGGGCAGACGGTTGTAACCCAAGACATGACATGTAAGTAAGCAGTTGATTGACACAGAGTGCTTTGAAAGATGAACATTACCCTCCATACATCTTGCAAATTTCACACGGAAACATAACAGGAAGTTGCAATTGCAACCTGCATTTTATTTTGTTATATCCATGGTAAAGTGTAAAGTTCAAGATTGGTTAGGTAACGAGTAGGCAGTAGACACTGTAAACACATTTCTCTAATTTGTTGTTTGCAACCTGAGTGGAAGTAAATTACCATGCAGTCATGTAATACGGTTTGCAACATGGTTACAGCCCAGGAACGTAATAGTACGGTGAGGTTTGAAAGTAGTTTTTAGCCCAATCATAATATCATACATTTTGCCCCGTTTGATATGTTTTTACCTTCAATCGGTTAGTATACAACTTAAGTCATCGTTGTTTGGAAATACTAAGTTCTCCTCACAACATTAAGAAGCTAATTCCATATTTTTCATTTCAGAGCGCTCTACATGCAGAAAAGTTTGAAAAGAGGCTAATAGAACAAATTCATTCATGTGAGGTAAGTCAAATTAAATTACAGGATAAAGTTATTTTCCAATGCAATGTTCATTGTTGGTTTTTCAATTTGAGTTTCCTGTGTGTGGTGCATTTGAGTTTCCTGTATGGTGCATTTAATTCACCCTAGACAGATTAAATTGGGACGGCATTTTGAACTGTCTATTCTACAAACACATCTTAGTGTTGTTCCCTGTCCAAACAATAATGTGACAATCTTACGAAAAGAAAAACAGCTGGTGGGATCCAGGGGACTGCGTTGGGGCTCCTGGCGGGCCAGGGGTAGAGCCCCTGAAAGGGATCCAGAGGGCAAGCCCCCGGAAGCTCATGCAATGTAAGATAATAAGACCGCCGAAAATTGGTTACAGAGGCTTTATTGATAAGGTTTTTTTCCGTTTCATATTTTTTGAAATTCGATATCAATGACGGAGAGTTCAGGTTAATTAGAAACAGATATCCATGAAACGAGCAATTCTTGATATTTGTTGTTTTTCCCGATTAGGAACTGGTTTTCTCGTCATAGGTGAATACAATGGGTAGGGTAATTTGCACGAGTATTACTTCTATCACGCTACACTCCTTAGCAGAAGGACTATTTAGGGTGTATTAACCTAATGAACAATAATAGAGAAGGTACTCCACAAATTAATTTCCTTGTGTCTCATTAAACGGGTCATTTAGTACACACCTGAGACACTTTTTGATGCTGAAAACGTAAATGGACCTACCATAATCGTTATGTGGTAGCGGGTTCAGGAATTTGTCATAGGGGTGATTACTAAATAGCGGGGCTATGGGGATCAAAGCTGACCTCAGCCCGATCGAGGTTAGGACTGAGGTCAGAAATGCGTTATGGTCTTGATAGGAACAGCGGGGAATACGACTGGGACAAGGTGTGTGTTGTTAGTTAACACGGCTCCGGCCACAAAAGGAAGAAATTCTCACTGATTAAAATAACACATTAAAAGTTTAGGAGCCTCTACTGCTAAATTTGGAAACAAATAGTAGGTTTAACTTAAAATAATAATTCAGGCCTTGAAGGACAGTTGTTTTACGACACTAAGCGACCACAAATATGGGAGAAGCCCATATATGGCTTATGAATTACAACTTTACACCGAGTGGCTAACCAACTCAACAATTTAGATCAAATTTGGTTTCTTTTCAAAAGCCAGTTCAGATGGGAAAACCGTACTCTTGGATGAAAAACCCACCTTACTTTGACCCGGCCGGGTATCGAACCTCGAACCCCCGGTTGCCAACCGTCATTGCTTCAAATGCCAACGCCTTTATCCACTCGGCCACAGCACCGGTTTCATAGAACAGGAAGCGATTTTGTTGTGCTTGTACCTAGACCAGCAAACCCAACTTTACTCAGCTAACTGCCACTTTAGAAAGGCATGGAACGGTAGCTTACTACAGCCTACCTTAAAACTAGTGCTTCCGTTGTCAAAGATGGATTTCTGTTTGCAAACCAATTAAAATGAATCAAGGAATTCTTATATTGAAAAAGAACTCGAATACTCGAGTGTATTCATCGAAAAAATGTACACGTATCTGATGCATCGATACAAACAAGTTTGACACAAGCACAATTACAAGTAGCAACTAGAAATCCGAATTTGCTTGGCAAATCCGACGTAGCCTCTCCGAGAGAGAGGTGTGGGAGTTGTTTTTCAATCGGGAGAAAGGAGATGGAACATATGGCATATTGATTAACCGCCAGAGACATTTTAATTTTTACAAGCAAGCTCATGACAACATGAACTTATAGAGTTGTTTTACGTAAACTATCCTGAAAGTGCAGGTATAAGCATGATAAAAAGTGGATACCGAGGACTGAAGGACTATTATTAAAGATATTATTATTATTCAAGTCAATTGAATTTACTTTTATCAGTTGCTATGCGGACCAGATGAATTAGTGGTCTCGCTTGTCGGAGGGTAAACGAACCCACGTGCCGGAGGTTCCCGTCACCCTTGCTGTAGAGCCATCGTACATCATACCCTAATGATCTAAGTGCTAGTGCACAGTAGGCCTACTTACACATACCGCTGTGTTGTTTTAACGATGGACGTGAATTCATTCATTTTACATTGGCGGCGGCAGGAAGGTCCCCAATTTTCCCTCCAAAACTCAAAGTCGTAACTTTTGGCAATTTAATAAACGTCGACATACCGATTTATTATCTCAAAATTCAGCATATAGCCTAGTAAGCTTCAAGTTTCCTGACGAAAATCGCCCGCGTCTAAATACCTCGTTGTTAAATCAAACAGGCTTTCCTCTGCCAGCTTCCCGGCAAGCCGGATCCCCCCGCCTGCTCCTGCTGGAATTAGCGCTACTCGACTCGCCTTCTGCAACTCCAGCTGTCCAGTGACATTGATAGCTGGTAGAACTTTTCTCAAAGTGCTGAAAAAAAAATTTCGTCAGTATTCGGACGTGACAGAGAATCACTTCTTAACGATTGGTCATCATTTAAAATTCCCACTTGAGATTGGGTCAATTTAAAAATATTCAGACTATCCCGCATGCGCGGAACTGCAAATCGAATATTTTTTTTTTTAATATATCAGAGTCTCGTCTATGCATGTTGATATCGTAATTTGTTCTTATAGATTCCCACCGTTCGTACCTTTCAAGAAGTCATTTGAGCATTAAAATCCTTCAGTTAAATCGAGGGGGGACAATGAGAATACGAAAACTTTGAGATTTGAAAATGAAGGATTGTGGTCAACCAAAATTCAAAACGAACATCTAGCCGTCTCGAAAGTAGATCCGTACGTTGTACGTGCATGTTGGGGGCACTGAACACCATTAGTCTTGCGTATAAAGCCGCAGTAGCGACTAACCATATCCAAAATACGGGTACCGCTCTCATAACCATCTAAGCCATAGCCATCATAGCCTCTGTCGAGTCTTTCGGGCGGAAGTTTCTTTCACCTCCCTCTGTAAACACTGGCTGTTACCTCTTAGTGTTATACTCCCCCTGGTATGCGCTACGCCCGCTGATCCGTGGCGGCTCCGTAAATACGAGGCCGGCGCATAGCCCCAATCATACAGTCGTAGGTACGGTGAACGTACTTTTCAAATCGAAATAAATAAAGGAGGGATAACAAATGGCAGAAAAGCCTTGACAAAGGCTATAGCCATCACAGATAACTCATGGTTTACGCAAGTCAATACCCTGCGTCAAGACCTTTGATTGGTCTAAGCAAGTCATGAACAAACGTGCGTTTGTCTGATGTGTCTAGTTAATTATACATGTCAATGGTGCGTTACACAGTACGTGCTATAAAGATAGACCTATAAAAATACAAGTAAGCCACTACATCTTACGACGACTTTTTTATAATTCAGTTGGCCAGTGCATGCGAGCCCATATCACGAGTCTCTTCTCCCAACAAGCCATATTCAGCATCTAATTGTGATAATTTTTGTTAAATATATGATCATGCAGTGGAAAAACTTTGCTGAAATTTTCAGATTTATTTGGTCTGTTGCTGTAAATTTCCAAAATATTTGCGAGTTTTATTCTGTTTGCACCTGAACATTTAGAAGCTGCGTAATCTTGGTGAAAAATCACCAATGGCGACGAGACAAATACAATGTTCTTCCGCTCTGAATTCATCCGCTTCATAGAGTTTCCGTAGGATAAGGTTTACTTGCTTTTGCGCAATGTAAAAAAATGTCTACTTGGGTGTAGTTACGTAGCCTTTGAGGCTACGTGTACGGAGTCGTATTTCCATCATTTGGGAAGGCGAACTACACCCAAGTAGACATTTTCTCTACATTGCGCGAAAGCAAGTAAACCTTATCCTACGGGAACTTTATGAAGCGGATGGATTCAGAGCGGAAGAACATTTTATTTGTCTCGTCGCCATTGATGTATTTTCATCAAGATTACGCAGCTTCTAAATGTTCAGGTGCAAACAGAATAAAACTCGCAAATATTTTGGAAATTTAGAGCAACAGAGCAAATAAATCTGAAAATTTCTGCAAAGTTTTTCCACTGATCATATATTTCACAAAATTTATCACAATTAGATGTTGAACATAGCTTTTTGGGAGAAGAGACTCGTGATATGGGCTCGCATGCACTGGCCAACTAAATTATAAAAATGTTATATAGTTATGAGAGCGGTATCCGTTTTTTGGATATGGTTAGTCGCTCCTGCGGCTTTATACGCAAGACTAATGTGTTCAGTGCCCCCAACATGCACGTACAACGTACGGTCTACTTTCAAGACGACTAGGTGTTCGTTTTGAATTTTGGTTGACCATAATCCTTCATTTTCAAATCTCAAAAGTTTTTCGTATTCTCATTGTCGCCCCTCGACATAAACTGAAGGATTTTAATGCTCAAATGACTTCTTGAAAGGTACGAACGGTGGGAATCTATTAGAACAAATTACGATATCAAAATAATGCATAGACGAGACTCTGATATACTGCAAAAAAAATATTCGATTTGCAGTTCCGCGCATGCGGGTTAGTCTGAACATTTTTAAATTGACCCAGTCGCAAGTGGGAATTTTAAATGATGACCAATCGTTAAGAAGTGATTCTCTGTCACGTCCGAATACTGACGAATTTTTTTTCAGCACTTTGAGAAAGGTTCTACCAGCTATCAGTGTCACTGGACAGCTGGAGGCGAGTCGAGTAGCGCTAATTCCAGCAGGAGCAGGCGGGGGATCCGGCCGGGAAGCTGGCAGAGGAAAGCCTGTTGATTTAACAACGAGGTATTTAGACGCGGGCGATTTTCGTCAGGAAACTTGAAGCTTACTAGGCTATATGCTGAATTTTGAGATAATAAATCGGCATGTCGACGTTTATTAAAGTGCCAAAAGTTACGACTTTGAGTTTTGGAGGGAAAATTGGGGACCTTCCTGCCGCCGCCAATGTAAAATGAATGAATTCACGTCCATTGTTAAAACAACACAGCGGTATGTGTAAGTAGGCCTACTGTGCACTAGCACTTAGATCATTAGGGTATGATGTACAGTGGCTCTACAGTAAGGGTGAGGAACCTCCGGCACGTGGGTTCGTTTAGCCTCCGACACGCGAGACCACTAATTCATCTGGTCCGCGAAGCAACTGATAAAAGTAAATTCAATTGACTTGAATAATAATATCTTTAATAATAATCTTTTAGTCCTCGGTACCCACTTTTTTATCATGCTTATACCTGCACTTTCAGGACAAACAACTCTATAAGTTCATGTTGTCATGAGCTTGTTTGTACAAATTAAAATGCCTGGCGGTTAATCAATATGCCATATGTTCCATCTCCTTTCTCCCGATTGAAAAACTACTCCCACACATCTCTCTCGGAGAGGCTACGTCGGATTTGCCATGCAAATTCAAATTCCTAGTTCGCCTTCCCAAATGATGGAAATACGATTCCGAACACGTAGCCTGAGAGGCTACATAATTAGCAGCGGCGTAGTCAAGATTTATGTCACGGGGGATATTTAGTATGTCCTGTGATCGTCGGCCTGGGGGAAGGGGTTCCCACTCCCTTTTGAAAACTTTTTTGAAAAAATTAGTCGTCCGTTCATGCAATCTGATGCTACATAGGCTACCTTTGAAGTAATAATTTGTGTTCAAAATTTAAGTATTTTAGAGTGATTACAACAAAATCGGTATCAGTGAGGGGGTATGGTTCAATAGCCCCCTAAATACGCTAAGTGACTTACTGGCAATTAGCACGTGACTCCATTGAATACAACACTTAATTACTTTCTAGTGTGGCTGTGTATCTATCGATAGCACGATACCTAGGTTATCTCATGTGTGACTGGCATGATGCTGTTCTTGTGTATGTTGCACCTGTCAACCATAGCTAGTAAAGAAAGTCACTACTCTCTTGGTTTAGCCAGGGGGTGATATCCCGTATAAGGTTTGCATGTTGAAGGAGCGGCGCTTTAATATATTCCATTTTGTTGGCTAGTATCATAGCGTATAATCTTTGGCCAACACGCAGGCGATTTCATCTATCGGCAACATTTGGTATCAGCGTTAATACAAGAACGTTAAATAGTCGGCGTCAGGGTTTGGCTCTTTGATGTACGTAAAGTGTCCATATTCATATTTGTTCACGTTCGCGAAGCAAATTTTCTCACTTGTGGTTATTTTGACAACTACAATATACGTAATAACCCCACGGTTCTCACTTGGTTGCAGTCGATTAACTTCGCTCACGAGTACTAACTAGGACACATGCACAGGGAGTTTAGTATACGTTATTAGGTAACGGGACTAATTATTTAAAGTTTGCCACTTCACAGACAAACAAGACATTGGGCATACGATGTAGTATGACGTCACTTTCTGCTGTCAGCTTTTCAGTATGACGTCAGTCACTTACTTCGACAAGCTTCGTCCCCTGGCTATGGCTAACACTTCAGGGAGTTGCCACGGACCTGAACAGTTCACGTTTTAGGAATGTGTTCGTTAATTCATAAGACCTTTACCAATCTTTATACAAACAGTCATCTTTCATACCTGCCAACTCTGACGGTTTCACCGTGAGTCTCACGGTTTTTTAGGTCATCTCACGGTCAAATCGCCAAAATTCACGGTGAAAAACGAATGAAGACAGAGTCGTTAAAAAATAGTATGTTATTGCAAATACTAGGCTATAATTCAGGGATGTAAGTTTTCCTTATTGAGGCATGACGTTTGGGGTGATTTTTGCACAGTACAGACTAGATGTGCCCTACCACGATGGAAGATTCTTGTATTTTATAGTTTCCAACGGCTATGGTTGAAGAGTGAAAACCAGGCAGGTACCCAAGTGTTCTGCTCCCAGGGGGGAGTTACTTTCCTAGCCTTAAGGGGCATCAAACTGAACTTGACAGACTGATCAGCCTTTAGAACTCGACATAAAGGGTCACTGTGCATGGGTCGTACGCGATTCCGTTCTAAAGTGTCTACAGACAGGTGGAAAAAAGAACTGGCTTAATCCTCTGTCGTTTTCTTGTATTTCTGTTATAATTTTTGCCAGATCGGAAGTACGGAAAATAATCTGGAGACAGTGTATTGAATTTTGTTGAAGTGCAAACAGAAAAACATGCAAAAAAGAAAAGAAATAAAAAGAAAAGACACTAAACACTGAACAGTGTATCTATATCAGTGCTGTACGTAGCGAGACCGGTCTCGAGACCGGAAATTGTCGGTCTCGTCTCCGAGACCGGTCTCGAGTTCCTATGCAAACAGTGTGTATAAAGCCCATTGAGAGGCCGGTCTCGGTCTCGAACCTTCCGGTCTGGACTACAGCACTGATCTATATTGTAGCATCGTGTAAATTGGGTATACCTGTACTGTTCTAATTAATCTGCTACCAAATGAAAGGCTTGATCTTAAGATAGCATCATGAATTGCCTTAATTTCTTGTATTATTTTAAAGGTTCAAGTTAGGATATGTTGACCATATGTGACACTGTTTCGAGAAAGTACTCAAAACTTCAGACAATCCGCATGAAGACATGCTTGGACAAATTCTGATGAAACTTACACACAGTGATAACAAGATAGTTGGTTATCCGTGATGGCAGGGATTTTGCATCAAAGGTTATCTAGGGGTCATTTGGGGTTACTTTATCTAAACGTAAAATGCCTTATGTCCTTATAACATAGGGATATCTTTTGGGTGTTCATTGATGTGATATACTTTGGCACTAGGTCCAATTAGGGATGGTCAGAAATTTAAGGTCAATGGTCATCTAGTGGTCATTTCATGGGAAAACAAAAAATGCACTGCCTTCTACTAATGTAAGGAAGATTTTGGGTGTTTAACTTTATTGGAAGTTCTGCATGAAAGGTGTTCAGAAGTTTTTTTTACATCTTGCAGTGATATTTTTGTTCTCTTTAAAACAACTGGGACTTGAGATTTACAGCACTCCATTTTGCATCTCAGCTCCCCCCTGAAAGCAAAAATTTTCCAAAAGGGGATGGGGAATCTCCTCTCCGTTTACCCACCCCAGGACGGCATTCACTTTATAAAACCTATAATTTTCAGTATTTTTTTACCCTGCAATCACTCTACAAATCCCTGCTATATACGTACACCATGATTGCAAACCAGTGCATAGTTAAAACTAGAAACGGAAAATTTCCCTTAACAGCCAGGAATTTGGCCAGGGGCTTCAAAACATCGCACCATTTTCAGCCGCAGTTTCCTGGGAACAATCTGTCCTTAAGTCTTTCCTAAAGTTAATAAATTCATTGTTTTTGTGGCAGAAAGGTAAACCCACCAAGCTCAATTATTCTTACAAGCAGAGTGCATGATTTTATTTTATGAAAGATGTTGAAAGGTTACAGATTTATGACTGAGTTTCAAGTTTTTCAGTCATACAACAAAATATGGTTATAGTGTACCATTATAAAAATTAAATTGAAAACCCTTATTTTGTTTGATTTTTTAGTATAAGATATGTTTTAGAAGTACTACAGAAAAAAAAAACGTTAATCTCCAGGTTTGAAGTGCCATTCTCCAGGTTTTTGTGTGAAAATCTCCAGGTTTACAAATTTAGAGGTTGGCAGGTTTGCATCTTTTGTATTGCACAATATCATCATATACCAATCGGATCCATGATCCCCTTTTTTCGTTTTACAAAAGAAAATAACTTACTTTCAAAAAGTTCATTTGTAAGCATTTATTTAGGCTTAGACAATAGCTATTACTTGACAGCTCGTATGCTATTCATTCACTGTCGAAGTGTAGTGGGATATATATGCCGACAATGCCCAGAGGGTAGGGCCGGGTGGGGTAGAACATCTATTCATTTATGGTATTTTCTCTTTCTTACAGGGCAAATTTGCGCTTGGTCTCACCTCTGTAAGCGCTTTAATCTTTCTTTTAGTAACAGCAACTATTGTGTACATCGGAGTAAGACTGAACAGCAGAAGCATAAAAGCTGACGGTAATATTAGCTGTCTTCTTTTATATGACAAATCATAGTTAAGTTACAAGAACATTTACAAGTTCAGATACATGAATATTTCACCGAATATAGCGTGGCCATGATATTCGCTTTGAAACCCATATGATTTTCAGTTTCCTTTGGCTATGCAATTAAGTGAGAAAATGCGGTATGCACACTTTAGGGAATTCAGAAGCACTTATTACACGAACTTTGCAATGATCATTTAATTATTCGAGAAGAATATTTTGTGTTGTATTGACCTTGCTCAGTGTATTGTACACTTATTTAAATTGTCTGAAGTGAATAAACTTTTCCTGTTTCGTATAAAACAATACTTGTTTCAAATAAGAGAGAAGTGAAGTTCTTTTATATTTGAATCAAGTCTTTTGTAATTATTTAAGTCCCAACAATATTTTCCCAGTTACAAATTTTTCCTTCTTATCTATCAGTATTGCATTTGTTTACGACAAAACAGACGAATCAAAAGCATTCCTTACCTTTTGTTTTCAATTTTTTTTAAAATATTGTGACAATTTTTCCGGAAAATTGTTTTAACCTATTTTGATCACCATCTTTGAAGTTCATTTGTATTGCTTTTCATTGACAGGTATAATAGGAGCGGTGGCGCTAGCAACAACACTAACGTGGTGCCTTTCACTAGTTACAATCGGCATGTTTCCACAGCTTTGGTATCTTGAAGAGGCAGTCGGACTCTTTGTGGGCATTTTTTGTTTTTGCTACGGCATTTGGTAACTTGAAGTACTTTTGCTCATTTAAATGTTATAAAAATTCGATGAAGTCATAAATGTGTTCTGAAATTTTCCGAAATTGCTGTGGTTCTTTTCCGATACATAATAAGTTTTATACATTGAAAAATGATGAATGTAAATATTTGTAAAGAACGTCACTGTAGAACTTGTGACAAGAAGAATAAATGACTAGCCACTAAAGAGATTGTTAAAAAATTCATGTAAGAAGACTTCTCGAACTGTAACGACAAAGATAAACCCTGGAATATTTAAATTTACGGAATTTCGCAGATCATTAAAGGTTGTGTGACATGCCACCAAAAAGAGCTCTTTCACTTGTCAGTTAAAGAATTAAGTCCTCCAATCAAAGATCCGTTGGAATTATTTCAATATGTTTTACCGTTCTCAAAATATACGTCTTCAAAGTTTGATGGTTTCTGAAGAAACTAATTGCCTATCCAAAAATAATGATGTGGAGTGTTGCACAGTGTGAAGATTTCTTTTGTTAACCCTATATAAATTATTTCTTAATTACTTATACAGATTACAGTTTGGTGAGTGATATCAATATTTTTCAAGGAAATAATTTAACTTTTATAATAAACCCCTCGGGGAATAACAATGCTACCAGTGTCCTTGAAATTAAGGTTGAAAAACAAAGGCTAACATGTGCCATATATGGTATGTTCCTCTTTGGATGTCACATATTTGCATATTTAGCTCATGTTTATTCATGATACAAGTGTGAAATAGAAATTTACCTTTAAAGTGGTCAATATTTGATGGATTTTAATGGGAATTGTGGCTATTTTCTGGATTTTTGATGCTTTTTACATCAAATATTCAACTATGTTATTTTCATGTCACACGACCTTTAAGAAACGTGTAATTATTATGGGGGGGGGGGGGTAAAGTATTATTATTTTTTTTCAATTTTACGTACTTCAAATTCTACTCCAATTTTGGGCAAAGGATGCAGCACGAAATTTCCTGTTGAACATATAGATTTATTGGGACAAATAGACAATCGTACAAGGATCTAGTCCATCCTGATATCATTTGTGTTCCTTATAGGGGTAGGACGAAAAATAACTGCTTTTGGAAGATTTCTTCCAAAATCTTCCAAAATCCTCCTGCCATTAAAATTCGTCAAGGGCAGTTATACATTCCAGTAATGATGCCTGGACTACTCCATTGTATAACAGGATCCATAATAGCCTTCAAGGTTTCTTCGTGGTATAAAAGAAACAACTAAATTTGTCCCTCAACAGCAGTAATTGAGGTAGAAAATCTCCATATCAAGGTGAAATAGACTACCGATTGTGCAATCAAACATTCTTTTCTTCTTAACCTTGAAAAATCGTTCAAAAGGAGTAGGACGAAATTGGAAGACGATAAAACGTCGTCCAAAATCTTCCAAAATCGTCCCATTTTTTTCACTGGGTAGGCATGTGCTTAAAACATTTTAGCCTTTCCGTTATCGCCTTCGTTACAACATCACGTAGTTAGAACATTTTCTTGGTAGCATGTGTGGGTAATGATGCCATTAGGACACGAAATTTAGTATGTGGGGTGTTCCTAATGCCCACCAAAGCCTGAGACATCAAGCTGACTGTGACAGACTGCTAGCTAAGTCTTCAGACTTTCCCATGGAAAGGACTCGAATTTTGTTCTTGAACATAAGTCTCGCAAGATGTTGTTTTCAAATCAGTTCACACGAAGTTCCATGACAGTGGCTATTTGAGAAAGTTGTAACAAACATCACTCTCATCTATCCAAATTCTTTCTTTGCAGGTTAATATCTGAGCTGGTAGTTCTGATACGAAACGGCAACGGAGATCAAAAGGATTAATACGAAAGTCAAACCACTATCGGCACTAAAGGGGAAGCAAAATAAATCGGAGCTATCTAATTGATAGTATTAATTTTCGATTGACGCCACCAATCGTTGTTGAGATCGACAAACAGTGTGCCAGTATAGTTAACGCCACTACGGTCGAAGCACAGTTCGAAATACACACAGAGTACAACGGCAATACTAAATATATAAATTTCTCATCCGTTAAAATGAGTCTGTCTTTGCAAAGTAAAATGGTTATTGAAATCAGAGGGATGTATACATCCATGAGGCTTCTATGACAAGGCGTAGTATTTGACTGAATGGGGATGTTTTGAAGAAAAACAAAGAATGTCGTATCACTTGTGGAGTGAGTTAAGACATCGAAATATCTTAAACTCATCGCTAAACAATGAAGAGCCATTCGCCATGCTTCATAAGTTGTTTTGATGAATATGATAGTTTCTCGTCCTTCAAAAACATTTCCTTACTATGCTGTGTCATTACTTGTTCATAAAGATGGTCCTTGTGCGTCCTTTACAACCTTGCGTTTTTGTTGTTGAAGTTATTTTTTGATGTTGCTGTTTATAAATACCGTCGTGTTTCATCCTTTTAAATCATTTGTGTTAAACTGCCTCTTGCTTATATTAGGGAGTAGCCTGGTTACATCAACTTTGCCTTTTTATCTCAAGTACAGAAAATCTAATGAATTCCTTTTATAACTCTTCAGATGCAGTTTATTTAAGCTGCACGAATATGACTCTCCAAAGATTCTTTTTAATATAGCAATCACAAAGGATTTTGGGATAGAATTTTGGTGTGCGTCGATTTTTTTTTTTTTGCCTCAGTAAACTGCTAGAGGCAAAACTGACGAGCACCAAATTTCTATCCTATAATGCTTTGTAATCCTTGTATGTGTAAGCCATATCCAGGGCACTTCAGTTCGAGTGTGGAATATTATTTATGACTTTCAATGAAAGAAAGTACAAGTGTTCGGGTATATTTCTAACTGGATATTTCTATTCATTATTGCGTAATGAAAGTCAGTTAAACAGCTGATTAAGTCATCTTGTGCCTTTTAAACCAAGTTCTACTTTAACCGTTGCAAGTCGGCCGAGATCTGCTTACAGGGTTTAGTTTCTCAGCAGAACGTCACCGTCTGTTGGTGCGTTAAGGTAGCTAGAAAAAAGTTTCGCCAAAATTGCACTTCAGACAGACTTGACGGGCTGTCAGGAATGACTTTCTAGGTCTTGTACGTTGCATCTAAACATTCTCTATTGTGGGATCTTAAGTTTGAGAATTATCACTTCCCAAGAGAAGGACATTCATAGAAAAATAGTTTCTGGAAAATGAGCCAAGCTTCTCGAATCAGTCCGAGATAGACCAGTAGATTGCAAACGCAGGTCACTAACAGTTCCCTTAGTATCACACATAGTTTTGAAAGAGGGCCAGGGAAGCTCGGGGAGGAAGATTTTCCAGTGGGCTAGATACGTTGAGATGAATAAAGTAAATAGCAAATATTTTGTACTCAAAAATATCTACGGAACGAGAATTTTTCAAGGGTGTTCTGCCCAGGTTTGGCACCACTGGACCCCACGAGATACTGACCATATATATATATATATATATATATATATATATATATATATATATTCATTAATTAAAGACGAATTTAGAATTTAAATGGAAATATTCACATCCACAAAATGAACAAGCATTTCAAAGACTTGACTGACTTTTTAGAATCGAACTACAAAGTCAAATGACATGTTCCTTGTCAATCACTTATAAACAGAACAAATGTATTCCATATTTATTCATTATGTAAAATTATTGCTGCTCCGGCGTCTTCCTCTCTTCTAAAGTTATCTAAAATCTACTAGCCTTCTCCCTTCATGTTCGGTAATAAAAACGTTGTAACCAAATACAAATGATCAATGACTACATGTTAATGACGTTGAGATGATTTGAAATCGCTTTTTAGTTTTAAGTCTTTAATCTGATTTATGACAGGATAATGGCATGACATTGCAAGTTGTTGTATGAATTTAGTAAATGTTAACGATTGTAGCTGACGTTGCTAAAGCTGTATTAGTGTATCTATCAGATTAGAAATTATTCTTGCTGTATTAAATGTCATTTTTACTATAAGAATTCATTTATTTTTTATTGCTTGATCACTTTGTCGAGGGCATGTTCTATGCTTAATAGAATAAATGAAAAATTTTGGACAGAAGAAAGGCCAGAGGCCAGAACCTGCCTCACCAGGCGCGGATCCAGAAATTTCGAAAAGGGGGGGGGGGCTGAAAGTCCCCTTTAGTATTCTCCTAGATTAACATTATGCTAATTTTTGCGTGTTTGTTATTGTTGATGTGACGAAAAAGGGGGGCTGAAGCCGGGAAAGCCCCCCCTCCCTTGGATCCTCGCCTGCTCACTGTCCCTATAGTGAGGCTACGCTGTAAAACGGTTTCGGGCACAAGCTTGTGGATCCGAGGACGTTCGGGGTATGGGATTTTGCACTGACCCCTTCCCCACCCTGCCCATATTCTATTTGTGAATCGTAAAAGTAATCTTGTCCTCGACTTTCACGACGATGAACTTACGTCGTGTCGCGTACGTCGAACTAAGTGTATCGCAGTTGCTATTTCGATTTTCTTACAATGATCCACTGACTCTATTGGAGATGGTAGATGTGAAGAGCAGAAACTTAATGTATAAGAACAACAATGATAAAGTACGTGTGCCCCTGACAAATGGTTTCGATATTAGGTAATTGCCTGCAAGAAGGATAAGACCGTCAAAGCTTCTCAAAACTGGGAAAATGACCCGGACTAGAGCTTCTTCGGGGGCGAACCAAGACGTCCTAGAGGTGAGGGATCCGGGACTCACGTAAGGGGGCTTTGACAAATTTGAAGGTGAAATGATCTGTGTGTAAGTACCACACATTTCCCCCAAATTTTGATCCATTTAACGGCTGTTTCCACTTTCCACCAATTTCGAGTTTGATTTCATTGAAATCAGGCGTTTAGCTACGGGAAGGGGGGATGGGGGCTAGCCCCCTAGATGTTTGCTAGGCCTCCCCAGAAATTGTGTGTCCTAATAAAATTAAGTACCGTGATCAATGCCGTGACCCCCCATTTGGTATCTAGGCCCCCCTAAAAATTTCATCCTAGCTACGCCTCTGCAATGAATCAGTTGGCGTGGTTGCTAGCTTTATAGTCATTTTTAAGTAACATTCAAAAGAGAGACAAATGTTGTTCCATGCAACCATGAATTCAAACTACTTCATTTCGATTATGACAAAAACTGTCTGCTTGAATAAAAATAAGGATACCAGTTTACTTTATATTTTTGATACGCATGATAAGGTTCTACAACGGAATAACAATTTGACGATACTATCAATGAAAGTACCGTAGCCTGTTGGAGACCGAACCTGTTTGCCAGAATATAACAGATATTGGACTGACAACAATGATACCGTAGAAGTATAATGTATTAATATAATCAGTGATTAACGCAGGTGTTTTCTTAATTACAAAGGAATATGTAAGACACTATTTTCAACAAAACTGAAAGAGCTTTATAGAAAGGGGAACATTCATTTACGAAGGACTTAGGAAGGTGTAATTATGACTTTCAATAAGTTTCTGCGTTAGGAGGAGGGCGCTGAACCTCTAAGCTGAGTTTTGGCATTGAACTTTTACGTAATAGTTGCATGGTTTTGGTAGGTTAGGTAGTTTTGGCCTTTTGACAACACACTTATTAATATTTTGGAACAAACTCCTTAAAATGAAAATCATTGCGAAGGATTACAGCCCCACCCCACCCCCAGTTTTGACGGCCCTGCTTTTTATCTGACCTTAAATGACATAAAAGTTTACAACAAACCTTGTAAAGACCTTAAGGTATCCTCCACCTATAGTAAGATCATATTTCATCATATTCCTTCTGATTGCAGACAATTGCAAATTAATGTAACTTTTAAGTTTTGGTTCAACTAAGCAATCACTTTGTGACTCCAACTAAACGTAAAGCTTTATCCATTCGTAGTTGACATTGATGAAAAGAATATACAACGGTTCCCGGACTACTACCCCCACCCCCCCCCCCCCATCCGGACAATTACAAATTTTCGGTGTTGGGGAAGTAGGTTAAGGGATAATAGGTATATGTGGAAATAGTCCGGTCCATAATTTGTCTGATGAAGGGGAGGGGGGGGGGGATAACCGATGGCAATTGTCGAAAGGCGATAATCTGGTCACGTGTTCAACAAACAACACGTACGCTCTACAACAAACAATGGCAAACAAAGCTACAGTACGACTGACATATATACGTAAACTAAAACTTCTAATACAAGCACAGAATGCGCTTACCTTAACTTCGAACAAGCTATAACGTTTTTCATGCTACATGTATACTGAATAAATATGAGGCTTGAGAAGTTTCATTCAGGTCCAAGATCTAGTAAAACCATGTGAGATCCATTCAGTGAAGGTGCAATGTTCGGACTTTGTAGGCTTCGGCACCAACCACCACATGCATTTTGTATTGTTATTCTTATGTGTAAACTCAAGAAAAAGTGTTCACCATGACTCACATTCCCGATTTACCTTAGCATACTAACACTTAGATGACGTATTGTACTCCGTTTGTGTGTGTATGTGTGTGTGTGTGTGTGTGTAAGGGGGGGGGGTGTGTATGATTTACTAAGTTCGAAATTGAGGAAGAGTCCTGGCTACGTGTCCAACGTCTCTGATCATAAATCACAGGTCTGGTTGAGTTTTAATTATACTGCTTCATCAGGGACATTTTGAAATTTCAAATCCCAGTTGTGCTGGTCTGTACTCCCTTGTGTACTTAAACGGACGGTGATCTTCAACGCAAACCATGAAATACATTGATGTCTATCAAGAGTCCAATGATACCAGCAAGGCATCCTGATAGTAGTATTCAAGTGCATTGTTAAAACACAATTAGACCTTACGCAACTCCTAATCTTCCAGTTTCCCGCAAATTCGTATAATGTTTCGTACCATAGAGAGCAGTATTACTCCCTGGCATCGATCATAATAAGTTGATTCTACTGGTATTTGACTAATTTGCTATTATTTTGAAACAGTCAATACTGATTTACTACTGCGTGCCAAATGCGTGCTGCACACAACACGGCGGACACATGGATGACTGAGATAAGTGAAGTTTAAATATAGGGGTAGGTCTGTAGGTTTTGTTAGTGGGCGAAGTTGGTTGGCGTTGGCTGTAGTGTAAACATCGGTTCGTGAATCATAATCAAGTGATACTGAGAGGCAAACCTTTCTATGAATATATCCTGTTCGCCCGATTTGTAGACATTCAAAAGGTAAGTAATTTTTTACCAGTTTCCATAATGGGAAGTTATTTTTAATGCACAATATTCGCGGCAAGCTCAGCGATCAAGTGTTCATTCTGAGCGTGAAGATTTGTGGCACAAGTAATAAACAGCGAAAAATATTTACTGAAAACTATGCCCGTAACAGGGAGTTAAAGGACTGCTGGATAGCGACAGAGGGCGACGGAGTTTTTCGTGGGCGATGTATGGTAACATGTATTAAGTATATGGTTTTGTTCTAGTAATTTTTCTTCTAATCACCTCTTGGCCACGAGCTTGCCACAAAGTTAAAGATAGTAGATTAGATTTCAGTTTATTTCTCTGCGAAGGAAATTAAAATTTAAATGTCTGATTTACCTCCGACCTCCCAAATTCGTTAGTTTCACCTTACTTTTCCCATACGAACATGGTGTTTGTATGATTTACTGATCAAATATGGACAACTGCAAGTTTCGTTACCAACTTAAAGGCACATCCCTCACAACCACATTTAGAAAGTTCACACTAATGTTTGAAACACGTTCTACATCTGTTATTGGCTAATTACACCTAGTGACGACAGAAGTGTAAGGTGGAGATTGCCTCCTCACAGAAAAACCTTCTGAGAGCACTGTTGCATGGAAGGGGGCATTGGGCATTCACCTCCAACCTCAAATAACCCTTTGTATAAAAATCGCCCGAGTAACTCGCAAAATTTTCGATTTGGGGATGCCTCCCTACGGTTTAACCCGGGTGCCCCCTCGCTTGAATTATGTATACATTTTTAATCTCTGTTTTTATGACCGTAGTTGCAGATATCCTTGTCTTTTAAAGAATATAAAATGAATTAACAGTAAATCATTAAACGGTGTTAATCGAATTCGTGATATCACCAAAGGATTGCTTGATACCAGTAAATCAAAATGCAATATTTGCAAATAAGTTTTGTTTGCCAAATGTAGAAAGGAACGAAACAATGTTGACACCACGAAATAAATTAAGGTTGCCGGTAACACCGAGATGTAACCTTTAGCACTGTATATGCAACAAGTTAGTAGGGTGAAATTGGTTCTGTACACCACCTTACCGTATAGTTTTTGACAAGGGTCAAGTAGGTTTTGTTCAACACGCAAGACAGGTGGAAAGTGTGTGCCATTAGTTCAAAGCCACATCTGCTATATTGCCTCATAGCACCATTTTGTATCTGAGCCATCATACATATGCCAAATTTTGTCAAAGGTGGCACCTTAGGCAACGCCCTTCGTACCCTGCCATAAAAGAGGCTGTCCGAAAATTTGCATAACAATGACAATTGTAAACTGTTTAATCAGTTCAAAGTATTGACAACGATAGCACCTTCATCCATCCAAACATAATTAAAAGAAAATTTCTCCAAGAGTGAAGTATCACCGTTTTTCATAAGTCAATACGCCTTTCCTTACACCCAGCCAACAAATAAGAAATATGATTCACTACACTATGAGAATTCGAAACATAATCAGTTCAAAACTTTTCCAAATGAAGCACCAGTTTGCAGCTTAGCTGACCTATGTAATTGTCACCCTCCGCTTAAGTTAACCCTGCCCTCAGAACGACACTCAACTATCATAGGTAAGTCACCGAAGGCTCCACTTCGTACCATTAACTTCTCCCTTGGAATTTTTCCCGGATACGGCCTTGAAAAGACTTTAGAGAGATATCCTCAGATCATACTGTTGATTTTGTAGCTTGTATTCAATCAGGGAGTTGCTATTTGACAAATAGCAACTCCCTGATTCAATCAATCCTCACATAATGACAGACTTCTTTACCCATTCTGATGGTATTTCCAGCGTATTAAAGCACGCATCAATACGTGCAAATCAGTTAGCTGCCATTGACAATGGCAGCCCCCTGTACAACTGTTACCCGCATACTCTGTTTGTACAATCCCTGTACTTTTAGGTGTCTTTAAACCAAGTTTACTTTGTGTAGCCTGCGAACCTGGTGTCTTGTCTTGAGTGAAGAATCAAGGGTAGAACAACCAGCATTTTAAATGTGATTCCGTAACGCGCAATTTTAATATTCATGACATGCAAATTTAAACACGGCTTACAGGACGCACTATAGTGAGCTTTTATAGGATATGTATGGTGGAACCTTCGAAAGGATCAAGAGACCTCGAAACGAAATATAAAGCATATAAAACATATAAGATAATTAGCGTTGTGTTCCAAAGAAACTAGGCGTCTAGCCACGTATCTGGGTGTCCTATAAGTTGGTAAGTACTCAGTAAGCGGTCTTTCAGGGTGAGTGGACTCTCCCAAAGTAATATTTATTAGAAAACGGATTTGTTTTTCCAGGCTGGTAAGAGACTTTACCGTACTGCAGTGGCGGATGCAGAGGCGGATGCAGAGGGGACCAGCTGACACTCACCTCTTTTGTTCATCTAAAGGCGCGAATGACAAATACTTTCAAATATTTTCCAATCCTAAATCGATGTGTGAAGACAGGTCGCCGTCCGTACAAATTGTTCCCTGCATTTGTTCCTTTTTTGTATCTTTGACCCTAGTTGACCATTACATTGAACCCCTGTTCAAAAATTCTAGATTCGCCAATGGTATTGTTCTGTGTTCCAATAAATGATGAGTCCATTAAACGTAGAAGGCAGTGAAATCCTTGCGACACCAGTAATTGATGCTTACATGTAGGCCTATTATGTTTGCTATTGTTATCCTGTTGTTCCTTTTAGTTTTTGACGGACAGTTAACAATAGACTACAAGTAAGCTTTCTGCGTTTTTTTTTCATACGCATACCAATAATACGTAAGTCGCGTGATTAGTTGAGCCTTAAAATTTGTTTCTCGTTTTATCGTCGGGAGAAAGCTGAAGTATAAAAATAATGTACGAGTTCAAAAATAGGTTGAGAAACTGATGATGTACCATGAAAAGCAGATATGTGTCCACTATTTTAGCTTTTAATGCCTTTTATCCCCAAAATATTGAGTTTTGAAGTTATTCCGTAAGCCTTCACCTATTGGTAAAGTGTGTTAAACCTTCCTGCATAAGAGAATGCGCATAACTACACGTTCCACCCACCTGGCAACTCACAAATTCGATCTTCAATTAATCGGTGTTGCACGGCCGTTTGCTAGTGATAAGTAGTTTTTTGTGGCGGCTGGGGGGGGGGGTGCCAGATCTCCTTAGCTAAGGGACTCGTCCATGTGGATTCAAGTGATATGTCTATAACCTAATATAATCTTCAGAATGTTTCGTAAAAACTAACCTTGTACTACGTCTTTGCGTTGGCCTACAAGAGAATCTGGTTACCATAGATACGAAGTATGACGGACAGTTGCCCATCCTCATAGAACTGAACTGTTAGCGTAAATAAGCTTGGTAAATTGCTAACATCTTTTGAAACAATTAAACTACAGCAGTGGAGGCTATGTCCCCGTCAGGGATTGCTCCCCCCACCTCTTTTTAATTTTATAGTTTCGCAGAGGAGCCTCTCACTGGAAGCTGGGTATGACAAAGTATGTATTCCCTGTCACCACCAAGAACCCTACCAAACAGTTTTCTTGATTTAGCTCTCAAGGGTGGCAGATTGTTGATAAAAAATTCCCCATTTTCAATTTTGTTTTGATGTAGCCCCAAGAGTCTCATATTTTCTTCAATAAAACCCACAATTGCTAATTTCCTTCAATGAAAACCCTAGATTTTCAATCTGTTAAAAGTAGCCCACAGTTATTACATCATTGTCTCACCGGAGACCCGTTGTAGTGGCTTCGGGTTTTTGGACCCTCTTCGGGGAGCGTGACCCCCAAAGGAGAAAACCCTCAAATGCAACCACTGCTATCCATGGGGTTCCACGAAACTTAGTTGTCTCGCTGAGCATCGTTCGGATGGCCAGCTTACGTCTTTCGAAAGAGCTAGCTTTCCGTAAACAAAGAATATTCATTTGACACCGTGAATTACCGTATCGACTTAACTGCGTTCTCTAGCCTTAATTACCTTTAGTGAACCAATATGAGAGCCAAATGTGTTCAGTAGTACCTACCCTTAGGGGAAGGGGCAGATAGTTTGTATCTGCAAGCATTTACAGAATACTAGCACAAAGGTTTTGCCTATTCTCTTACTACATAAAAGTGCACTGCAGGGACCTCAGAAATATAATTCTACAGTTTTTATTCGTATTTGTTGGCAAATGTACCCTTCCAATTAGAAAGTTTTGAATTTGATATGGTTGTGGAGAGCATGCATTAGACCTTAGAAGGTAAAAATAAACTGACAAGTGTTAAAATAGCCTTCTAGCAAGCTTAAATCTGTAAAAACTGACAGCCCCTGGGGAGAAACAAGCCAAAATTCAAAACAAAAGCCTGTATAATCAGTTTTCTCATCAGGTTGGAATCAATCTTTAGTCTGTTTTTTTTTGGTAAGTGCAAACCGTTACCCCCTCCACTTATTTGTTTACCTGGTATGCTTTCGCTGCAGTTAACGACATATTATTTCTTCTCAGAGAAGTTAATTTTGATAAAAAAAAGCACTTTAACAGTAGGTTACCATTTCAAACGTAATGACTTTGGAACAAAAAATGGACAATTCTTTACTTCCCAATTACCACCAGTATACCATGGCTTCCTATGGCAAGTTTTCACAATGAAGCGTTTTCCAATTGTGCTCTTAACAGTAGAAAGTGGCCCTCTGCTTTTTGCAAATTAGCCATTTTTCTTCCAACAACAATAATTTCTGCCTAATATCTGACAAAGTGTAGTATGCAAAGTATTTTTATGAGCATTGGAAAAAGTCATATAAGTTTAAGTTAAAAGTTTGAGGGTCAGAAAGGCACTTGGCTCATGGAAGACCCTATTGAAGATTGATATTGGATAAACACTAGCGAGATTGGCTTTCTCTTGTCGACTAGTGTTCAGAGGGTAAAGAGGTAGGGATGTACTTATTGATCCTAATCCTGCTCAAGGATCGTCCCCATTTAACCGAGGTGAGTGTATCCCCAGTCCTAACCCACCTTCCTTAAGGCTTGGGGGAGTGGAGGATAATTGCTGTGCACCACTGCTCGACAGGTGAACCCAGAATAGCGTGCGATTTCCTGAGTCGGTCAACTTCCTAAGACGGATAACCATACCCCAATTTCAATTTGTCAGTTTTAACCCTCTTATCATGATCACTGCGAACAGATATGCCGAACAAGCAAATTTCAGTCCCCAGAAAAATTCCAAGTGGTTCCATCGGGATTTGATCCCAGGAACCCAAGGCACTCAAACCACCACCCCAACTCTACCCACAATATAGCAAAGGTATATTCCTTTCACTCACCTCTAAACTCAGCAACCAGTATCTCAGTTTTTGCAAAATGGAATACTGATAGTAGTAAACAGAAATCAAATGCAGCATTTACTCGTAGGAGGTTTTCAAGCAAACAATCAGATCCATTAAAGACAATTGTATATTCTGTTGTTATATTCGTCTAGCCCTAAATTCTATACATGAACTCAGAAAAGTGCACATACTCATACTCGAGTATATTTTTCTGTGATCTCATTAGTATTCGTACTGATGGCTTTGTTCTCGTACTCGTACTGATGGCTTTATACTCGTACTCTTACTCAGAGAATATGAAATTCAGGTACTTGTACTCATGGTTTTGTACTCATTCTCTTACTGCTATTCAAGGTATTGTGCTCATACTCGTACTCTGGAGTTTTGCCTGTCTGGTGACTCAAATGCAGGGGCGGGATTTGATGCCTGAAAGTGGGGGGAAAAGCCGGGTGGATTGTCAAACGGCACCGAAGGCACCGGGAGAGCGCGAAGCGCTCCCCCTAACTGCGTGGGGTCCAGGGGGAGAAGCCCCCGGAAGCTCTGGAGTATTGACGAAATTGTAGGTATTAAAATGCGTTTTAGCTTCAACTTCAAATGACATAAGGTGGGCAAGTAACATACTCCATGAGACTAACAGTCAGGTGGGATCGATAATGCTGAGGGCTTGTGGAAGTAGGGGGAATGGATTATTTTAAGGGTTTCCCGGGGCTTTGAAACAATAATTTTAAGAATGGGAGATCTAGTGTTCAGAATGGATGCAACCGAAGTGCGCTGAAAAATTGCATTTTTCGTACTTTTTAGTGAATGGATATGAGTAACAGAAATGCTAAGAAAGAAAAGAAGAAGGAGAGGGCTTTTGACACCCCTTCGCTAAGCGCCTGTCCCTTATTAAGGTACCGAAAAAGACACTTTCCGTACACTTACATCTAAACAATCTTTAAAGAGTCGGTAAATTTACACACATCGATGATGATAAAAATTTTGCTTTGAAAATTTCTGGGGAAGGGGAGCTTCCCCTACGCTGCGTACGGCCATGGGAGGCATTGGTGGTTTCAATGATAATAGAAGAGTTTGAACGAAAGTATGACGAGCAGTATGTCCTACAGGAGGTAACCTCGAAACTCCGAAGCAATATTTAAAACGGGTGCGGGCGAACCCCCAGAAGAAAACAGCGTTGAGACATTAAATTGTAGCTTATTTTTTTCTTTAGTTTTGAATGCAGTATTTTTACAGCATAAAAGTTTTTCCTACTTTCCCCAGGTGCCTGTTCTTTCCATAGAGCAGGATATGGGAACCTATATCCTGCTCTATGGAGGCTGTCTTTCATGTTTCATTTTGTCAGTGGTCTGGGACAAGGTTATAGACTATGTGACACTTAAAGAAGTCAATGAAATCTTTTGTGGGTAGTTTTTGCATTGACATTGTCAACGGCATCGGCAGTTTAAGTGCCAGGGAAGTAATTTTGTCGGAGGCTGCTTCTTGGGAAGTTGTGGCCGGCGAAGCCTTTAACCTCGATCGCCGAAGGCAGAAAGCCGGGGACTGGGGACTGAGAGTCCTCCCAGAAAAATCTTTTTTTTTTTAAATTTGACGGCTTTTGCGGCCATTCTGGACCAATTTTTGAGAAAATCCTGCTTCTCCCAGGTGTAATTTGAAATAATAATGAAATAATTTTGATATGATGATCGCAACTTTAAGATAGTAACCGTCAGTCAATTTGCTAAGGATGCATGGTTGGTGAGGAGAGTGAACAGCGAGAGGTGTAGCGAGGGTTTCAGAAATGGTAATTTACTCAAGATGTCCTACAGGAAGTAGTAACGAGGCAATTCCAGCAAAGTTTTCCTACTCACAGCAGTACAGCAGTACTAATGAGACATCGATTTATATAAGGTCTATGCAAAGCACGCAGATTATTTATTTTTTTCTCGAGAATTGCGGTTCCCTACACATGGGTAGGGTTATGGACTTTGTTTGCAAGGACCGTGGTGCATTTTATGAGGTACATGAGTATTTTCAGCGATCCTTATTTCAGAACTTCAAGTCATAATAGTGTGGCATTGGTGGAATTGCCTCGTTACTACTAGGTAGGAGGAAAGAATTTTTACGGTGCCAGTCAGAGATTTTCAACTGTATTAGTTAGTTTTCTCTGGACGTGCGCGGAGAAAAACATAAAATTTTCTAGCAATTTTATGGTTCTTCATATTAATATTTTCCTTTATTGAACATTGCAAAATTTAATCATAATAGGCTATTGAAAACTTCTCCCATAATTTACTCTGGTCTCTCTTACTTTCCCTCATTTTGCTTATGACTTTAGTTTTTGAGCTCTGGAAAATGGGGGCAAGTGCCCCCGCTTGCCCCCGTAATCCCACCTATACTCAAATGTGCCTTTTGCAGTTGCGCTTGGGTAGGAGAGACAACGCTTTATTTTAAAAAAATAGGTCCTGCTGCCCGATTCAGCTGAAAAGTAATAGTGCAGAGCAAGGATTCCTTTGGGGAAATTCAAACAGACCCCCAAAATTCCCCCTTTTTACATTTTCAGCTTTTTTTTTCGTTCAAACATTTCTTATGAACCGCCTTACAATTGTGTGACGCTTGTCACGAATGAGCCTTTCCCAGACATGGCTTTGCCATGACATGCAACCTTTATCGAAATGTTTGTTCAATATTAACTTCTTTATTCTCTATTTTAGCGTCGAAATCTTTTCAATATCGATGGGAAACCATTCTATACACAAAGAAGGATACGAAGGCAAGGAGCACGAATACATTGAACTCCTTCCTACGGTTGAGGAAGATGAGGTCGAAAGCAGTGAACCAAGGCAAAGAAAGCGGTTCCAAACCAAGAGCTGTAATCATGGTAAGGTTTCCATATGTGTGCAAAACTATTTTTTATAGAGGTGACGGTTTCAATGAAATTCAAATAAGCCTATTGTAGCTATGAACATTCCCTTACAGTTTTCATATTTGTTTTATTCCAAACGCCTCCATGTGATGTCAAATCTATTGTAGTGTTAGTATTATAAAATGAGTAGGGCAGCTTCTACATTGAGATTAAGGTAAATACTTTTGTATCGAAGGTAAGTTCCACTTAGCATTAAGTTTATGCACATGATGTCACAGGGTCATCAAAACCTAAGTATCAAGTTCCGAGGGCACGCATTTACCCAGTTGTTTACATGCAGTACTGCAACATGTCCTGTAAGCTGGCTGTTATCAATATACGTCATGACGTCAATGCATTAGGTATGTTCAGGATGAGCATATTTAAATGCAGGCAAAACATTTTCATATTGTAGTCAATTACTAAAGCGGCTATTGTATCACCCAAAACAGAGTTTAGTAGACCATATGCACATGACGTTACATAACAAAAAGTACCCCCCACCCCATGGAGGCAAGCGTGCATAATTGCAACTTTCACCGACAAAAGCAGACAACTGATTTGAGTACCTAGGGATACGCGTGTAAGTCTACTAAGCGCACGTGTAAAGTGTATGTCGCGCGTGCAGCGTGGTTCCGCATTGTTTGCCTCCAACCCGACATCGCGTGACGTCAGTGTATAAGCCCTATAGCTATATTAACGACTGGTTACTGCGCTTTGACACAAATTTAAACAATATCACCACCTGATTGGTCAGTGATGACTCGTGTAAATGTATCCAGCATGCCTAGTATAGGTAGCGCATGCACTACTTCTCCATTGACTCACACACTAAATCTGGTCCGTTACGAAACCTTTGGACCTTCAGGCTTGTCGGAGTTTTCAACAGTGACAGGTACAAGCTACTCCTCATATAAAAGCTCACAAGTAAGCCTTTTACACTGATTTCAAATTTGTGTTCCATAACCATTGGGAGGGCTTTTTAAAATAGGTTGGTGGTATCTGCCTTTTTACCGACTGCACAAGTGGTTAGAGCATCCGACTTGCAGCCGGAAGGTCTGGGTTCGACTCCTGGCCGGGTCATATAGTCTGGCGGCGAATTTCAAAAAGAGCTCTAAAAATTGACTTACCCGGTACCGATTTGTAAAATATAGCGACTATGCTAAAACTATTGTTTATAATGTAACTTTAAATTTTAGGTTGGTTGTCACTTTTTAAAAGTTCCCGAACATGCAAATTTTCAAGGTCAAAGGTCAAAAAGGTCAATTTTTCAAAACTTTAGTATTTTTAACACACTTTAATATGACGAGACTTATTAAATGCTGTGAGTGAAATTGAATAATTTATACAGTCCTAAAGTGCTCAAAATGTAACGAAAAAGAATTATAAACTGTTCATAGAGTGTTTTCGTAGCCTTAACAAAGAAATTTGAATAACGGACTTAGACACATTGAACAGTCTGTTTTCAACACCTTTCAATTTCAATTCTGGACCATCGGTGAAGAGTAAGAAGAAAAACGTCGAGAACAGTGGTGGCGACAGGTGGAGGGGGGGGGGGGGCAGGGGCCATGGCCCCCCGTCGGGGAAGGCTGCCCCCCGTCCTGGAAATTTTCTGATTTCGGGAAGCTACTATGTATACGATAAAATATGTAGTCCCTGACAACGGGCAGTCGCTCCAACGATTTACTTAATTTTGGTCTAAATTTGGGCAAATTCTTCAATAATTTTCCAATTTTCTTCGTAAAAACCCAATTTTTTTTTTCAAATTTTCCCTGGTAAAAGCCCAACTTTTTCAATTTTTTCCATTAAGAGTTTGTAATTTTCGGCGCTCTTCGCGCGCCAGAATTTTACTTCAGACATCGTTTCGGCACTACATCGCCCTCATCAAGGCTTCGGGTTGCTGGCCCCTCGTCGGGGAGCTTGGTCCCCTGTCGGGCAAATCCTGGTGCCACCCCTGTCCAGATACAATCCCACGTGTTCTGTAAACTGTGGACGAGTGATGTTTAAAATACAACCTTTGAATGTTTGTTAAGTTTTCGAACATAGTTTTAAGGTAAAGGGTCATTAAAGGTCGCACCTTTTAAACTTGATCTGCATTTTACGTTTTTCCCCATAAGGACCCTCACAAAATCATGTGACTTCAAATAACATTTATTCAGATGTTTTAAAGCAACTTTATCAGGGGTGAGCCAGGTGGGGTGAGGAGGCCATGGCCCCTTCGAGAAAGGTGGAAAGGTCGGGAAAATTTTCTAATTTTTCTTAGGGAGAATGAGTGTGTGCGATGAAGTTTTTAATCTCCGACAGCGACTGGTCGTCCCAACAGTTTAGTTGAGTCACGGTACTCTCAAAGAGGGCTATTTTTCAAAATAAATTGCAAACCTAACCTTTTGCATATACTTCAATATAAAACCAAATTTTTAAATTAATTTACTTCAATAAAAACACCAAACTATTGAAATTTCTCCACTAAAAGCCCCAAATTTGTGCCGCCCCAATAGCGCCGAAATGTTTATTCACCATCCTTCCATGCAGTAATCCGTCGCTTTTGTCCTGGTTTTGGACCATGGCTTACCAATGTCGAGAACTTGCACTCCTTAAAATTAAGTGGGATATAATGAAAATATTTATAGGCCTACCATGAAATGTAGGCTATTTTCGTAGCTGTATCAGAGAAATTTGAATTTTTGTTTCGGTTGCTAGGATGTGTGGAACCATTGCATTGATTAGATTAAATGTGCGAAATCACATAGCCTAACTAAATTAATTGACTTAATTATTTATTAAATACATTACGGTGTTTCTATCATTGCAATAACTATTTGCCAACGTGAACCAGATCAGCGAAAAGGGGTATGTTGTAGCAATATCCTATGCAAAAAAGTAGATATTTGTTTAAATGTTTTCGGACGTGATGGTAAATTTTAGTAAGGCAGAAAGCGTCTTTGCTCGGGATGGCATACAACTAATACATTTTACCGCTACAAACTGACAAAGTACGCTTTTGCTTTGTTTCAACACACATTGTTCTGCTATCTTTTTATGAGAGGGAGTTGGAACATAGTCGCAATGGAACTTGGTCAGCCGGAGTTTGGAAAAAAAATCCTATTTCTCTGGCACATTTTGTGAAAATCCGGCCATTGGTCGGATTATTACAGTTTGTCGGGCAAACGGCTTAGCCTCCTCCCCCTAGAAAGTGTCCCTTACACCCATCGTAATTGTTACATCAATTTAATTCATTTTGTTTACTGGTAAATAAACCTTTAATAATTTGTGGTTACAGAGCAATATAATTATGAGTTGTTTCCTTGTATTGGAAAGCCATGCAGTGAATGATTCTTGCACCGATCTATGTTGTTTTCAAGTCTGGACATGGAAAAGGCACGTATCCATAACAAGACTTGATTTTACTTGCAAAAAGAAAATCCTATAAATAAAATAATTCGCAGTTCTCAAAAAATGATTATGTTGAGATGAATTCAATGAAGCTTGTAGAGGGGCTGTTAATACGGTACAAATTCATATATGATCTAGCTTTCATTTTGGTAAAGTTATAAAGACAGTGTTTAGTAATCACAATTGGGGATTACGTGTTTAATTCCAGCCACATCTAGCATCGTGAGGCGGATATTTAGAAAACAGGTTCCTTTCTAAGGACTGATCATGCTTTTTGTCTAGCACAATATACGTTTTTGTCGACAAATAATTGGAGGCAAGAAGCATTCAGCAAACTCGAGGGTTTTTGCCACCAATTATTCTTTTAGCCTGGCAACAAGCACATAAATTGGTTGGTTAAATCACGGGTCAACCAGATTCAGATATAGCCTGAATGCAACCATGTGTTGACCACTCTGTTCGAAAATACAGGTCCATAACTTAAAAGCAGTGGAGGGACCCACAAACATTAACGCCTGGGAGAAATTGTAGGAACAAAATTACTTTTGCCTTTTATGTTAACACATTTCGTGCCTTGAAAATGATTTTCCCTCTTGCAGTCTGGGAACTTTCTCGCCCTCTTCAGCACGTTGTCTGGCTATGGGTATGGATGAAACTGGCTGTAAGAGGGTTTGGTGATTTGAAGTTTCATATGCAGATTAATGAAGGCAGTTTCAATTGACAGGATACTCAAAATGCTTCTTTTTATGAAAAGCAAAGAATTTGTTAATTATTTACCGCTTTGACCCATATAGGACAAGATCGATTTTAGTGACACATTTTGAAGGTGGAGCATTGTATTTTATTACTCTCACATCTGATATGGGATTCGCAATTTTTATAATGAAAAAATTCAGCTGTTCATCACTACTTTTCCCTACTTACTTATTCCGGCGTTTGTAATGACCATTCTGATTTGTCGCCTTCAAAAGCACAACATGAAAACTGCCATGTAGTCTAAGGACTTTAATAAAAGTATAGTCAGAAACCTCGTCTATATGAGAAAATCTTAATTTGTTACCACAAATGATAACTTGAAAACACTGAAGCGAAACACCGTTGCGACATTTTTTTCGTTAAACTTTCCAGATACGGCTTATAAATTTGACTAGTCTGCACATAGCTGACGGGGTTTTTTGTTTAACCTTTCGCTACGATTACCCAGTGTGTCAGAAGGTAAAGAGAGCCGCTATGCAGGCAAACATTCGACAGATCAATTTTATCCAAGAAGAGCATTATATTGCAATGTAGAACTTATAACGATACATAGGCGTAGGAAGCTTTTCGCGACGGGGGGGGGGGGCTGAATCTTGTTTCGGATCGCCGTCCTGGAGAGGAGTCTAAGGGGAGGGGGTTTGGTCCCCCTCCCCTGTGGAACATTTTTGGGTATTTAAGGGGCCTCAGATGCAATTTGGTGCAACATTTTGGACAAATTTTAAGGAAATTTACTGACCTTTTTTACAGAAGAGACAAATAAGGGGTTTTTGCCCTTGGATCTTGGGGGGGGGGGAAAGCATACTTTAGCCCCTCACGTTTCTGACTGGGGCCCCCAGTCCCCCCCCCGCTTCTACGCCTATTTAAAGATCTTACCTTGTCTTTATTGAGAGACGCTTTATCTCCATGTGGTAAAACATGCATAAGATGCATTGAATATCATATCGTGTAAATTTGTAATGGGGAAAACTAAAAAAAAGTAATGAAAATATTCAATGAAAACATAGTAAATATTGATAATTAAGGGTTTTATGCATGGGTTGGAGTTCAGGGATGTTTATTGTAAATTCATTCAAAATATTTACCACACTAGACTCAAGGTTAAGACTCCCCTGAAGGTGAAGTGCACATGTACAGTGCCAAGATTGTTGAAGTTTGGGTGAAAACAGACTCGTGACCTTTGACCCTCCTAATTACCAAGTTTGGGTAAATTTAAAAGGTGACAACCAACAGAAAATGAAAGCTGACATCCTAAGAAACATTTTAAGGGTAGGTGTCAACTTTTACAAAGTTGTACGGGGGGGGGGGGGTCGAAATTTTTCAGACTTCGCAGCTAGACTAATACCAAAGACTTTAAAAATGGAACCTACTGCCATTGTGCTTGGTGCTCAGCATAAGCCTGCAATGGAGTAGGGAAAACAAGCCAGTGAGCCACAACTGGAAAAACGGCCGTGGCCGGCCCGACTTAAACTAATTGGTTAGAAACTGAGCCGTAAAATCTCATCTAAGTAACTTTTTACTTTATTCAAAATGCTATTTTGCGAAACTGATGAATGTAATGCATAAAAGTGCTAAATACCTTCAACTTTCTTTATTTTGCATGATCAGTACTTCAGTTCCTTTTCTTCTTCACACACATGCATGGTCGTCAAGAAGTAGGGGACGGGGGACATTTTCCCACTTTTGAAAGTGGAGGGGATATCAAATCGTTTATCCCCCCGCTTTTTTCAGAACCCGAACGAAAAAATTGCAGGTAGGCCTACTGTTAGATTTCAAAGCTTAAAAATTCAATAAAATTAAGCTCGGAAATGGTGGAAACAGCAATTTAATGGAATAAAATTGTGGGAAAATGCCTCAGTTTGCTCTTCACATCTTCTGAAATCCAAATTTTTGCAGGGGTCCTTAAGCAGGCCCCAGATCCCAGTTTACTAGGGCTGCGCGATTTGGGCTTGAATTACTTTCGTCAAGGCCATGACTCCGCCTCCCTCCCACACACACCTTTGAGAAGCTTTTGACGCTCTTGTACACATTACAAGTTGAGAACATCACTTCACCAAGATAGTAAAAACTGTGACCCCAAGAGTTATTGGTGTTAAATTCGTAGGGTAACATGTTGCTACTTTTGTCCACCTTTCCAGGAGAGTTTCCCTTAGTTACCGGTACACTATAGCTAACAGTTCATACACACCGTTTGTGGATATGGATTTAGGCAATTTTATTTAAATCAACACAAGCTACTGTAGCCTTCTTTATAGGGTGCACTGGACAAGTTTTTTTTTTGGGGGGGGGGGGGCGGCGACTAGAAGTAAACCCAGCAAGGAGAATGTCAACTGTCCGAGGTGAGGTTTGTTTCTACTTACATAAGAAAAGAGCACCAGTATTTCACAATTTTCCCACCTTTGGTCCTTCATCAGTTGCGACAAGAAGAAGAACTTTCTGATATCTACTCCTTGTAAAATCGATATTGGAAAGAAAGCCTTATTTCTTTTGTATTCGAGTCCAAGTATACCAGTTCTGATGATTTTACCTGGGTTTCATGTGTTCGTTGTGACGGTCACGTTGCCATGAATGCATTGCTGGCTTTTTCAGCCTGTATTGATTTTGTGCTTATTGAACCAAGTGCGAAAAAAAGACGAAAGCTTGATCTATGTGTTGTATACCATGACAAAAGGGATATAAGATAAGATAAATAACACGTGACGTATCACAATTGAAGGCATTTGGTGTAAGTTTGAGACAGGAGGGGTAAAGGGGATGGTCTCACCAGTGATTAGATGGTAGCAAACCCCACATTGTTCCTTACCATATTTTATGTTGCGAGGCATGGGACCAGGGATTAGAAGTTTTTAGTTTGCTTCTGGCTTTGAGCTGTCAGTTGTGAATTAGGGTTTCGTCTTCTTATCTCAACACGAGGTCAATAAAGAACAAACATATATGTCCTTGCCAATGCTTAATGTTAATGATTTTGACGAAAGTATCGAACTTTTGAGCAGTGTCAGAAGAGAGCAAATGGATTACCATTTGAACTACTGAAAGCATTTGAACAGAAGAGATTAAGATCTCAGGCGATAATTTAAATGAAACCTTTCAAAAAATCTTCTTGATAATGTTAACCATGAAGACATATGCAAACTAAAAGGACCCATTACAAAGCCTTAGCCAGCGATGTGTCTCGCCGTCTTTGGAAGAGCTAAATTTGAATCAAAGACGGCCAAATCTGAGCAGCCAGGAACGGCTTTTGAGACGCCAATAAATGGATTGATCTAGCCTTTCAAAATGAGTTTGATTTGGCATCATTTTTTGATGTTTGGATGCCCAAAAAATTCAAGGAGGCACAGGTGTTTCCACAGCTTTGTGGGTATGATTTTTACTCTAATTATGTGAAATAACCGTTGCTTCCAAGGGGCTTTGCCATTGACCCCACCTGTAGGGGACTTCGCTCTTCGCTCTCGCACTGGCGTCGGCGTCAAATGGATAGTGCCTGGTGAATCATTATAGTAAGTGAGGCACCCTACTTTAAAATCCTGGCTAAAGCCCTGCCCATTGTAGTTCTCACGGCGGCGTCATGAATTTGGAGATGAGAGAGAGAGAGAAGAGAGAGAGAGACATGCACAACTTCACTCAGTCTTCTTGCTGGACGTTTTTCCTTGAATGGGTTTGAAGGTGACTTTGCAGGCGTGTGTTAAATCTTCCTTTCTTATGTTTGTGCACAGAGAGGACATGTCAAGAGTAATGAAATCAGGGATTGAATGATGAGCAGGCCAGCAAAGTTTAAAATGTTCCCTGTGGCAGTCTCGTTACCAGAAATTGTAGGTTTGCTAAACTACTCATCTTTAAGACTTTGGGATGACAACAGAAACGTCCCGATTCCCGATCGGCAAGGAACAAATTGGACCAACTATTTGAGAGTTGATAGAGCTATTTTGTAAAGCAGTCTTTGAACAGTCGCTTCCCTTTTCTTTGTGATTTTCAAAGTGCACAGGATTGTGAGTCAGTAGGCTCGGCTGCAGTAACGAATATATTTGTGTGTTCATAACGGTTGAATCACTACCCGCATTTAGTGTGAGCTTGTCGTTTCTTGTGAATTTCTTTCTGTAATGCTGTTACAGTTAAAGATATGTCTGCGTTGAATAATATACAACCTTTGTTGAGAAAGTGCATGATTCTGAAATTTACGATGCGTTACTTCTCTTCAGGGCACAAACTGCATCGGAATATTTGCATCTTTTTGAAACTCGCCGAGACTAAATCTCAAGGTTGTCGTCTTCCTGGATACGTTTTTGTGATCACAAATGGAACCTGCATTCCCACTTTAGTAAGCGATCATCCCTTATTAGTATAGCAACTGCGATCACAACAACTGCGATCGCCCATCGCAACTTAGGCCTACGCCTGAACCCTACACCCTTAATGCAAAAGAGTGAAATTCACTCCAAAAGAGACTCTAGTTTGGAACGACTCCTAGTAAGAGTGAATTTCACTCGGGGTGAGTGAAAATTCACTCGAAGTAGAGGGTTAGGTTAGGTTAGATGAGGTTTAACGTCCCAATTTCCAATCAGTTGGTTCAAGTCGAGACGACCACGGCCTTTTTTCCAGTTGTGGCTCACTGGCTTGTTTTCCCTACTCCACTGTTTATGCTGAGCACCAAGCACAAAGGCAGTAGGTTCCATTACTAAAGTCTTTGGTATGACCCGGCCAGAATCTGAACCCTAGACCTTCCGGCTGCAAGTCGGATGCTCTAACCACTTGACCACGAAGTAGAGGGATGTACCATTCCATGCGAGTGAAGTATCGCTCTGTTTGGAGTGAATTTTCACTCCACACAGAGTGAAATTCACTCTTACTGGGAGTGGTCCCAAACTACAATCTCTTTTGGAGTGAATTTCATTCTTTTGCATTTAGAGTGTAAGGGTCCTTAGCAAAACGTACATTACAACTTTTTTCAGCCACTTACATCTTTAATGACCTATGACACTTGAGGAGTTGTAACAATAGAAAGACACTGGAGCATACATTATACTACAAAATCAAATGTTCAGAAGAAGCCACAAGATAAAGATCATTTTGTTCACTAAGCTCTCTGCAGAAGTCCATAAACAAAAGTGCCAATCCTTAATCAAAACCCTAGTAGAACGTGGGGATGGTACAAGATTGGGGTTACCACATACCATCGGGATGAGTGAGGTTGCAGTGTGATGTTACTATTCAGACTAGAAAATGCCTGGAATTGCTACCTCAATATATAGGTAGCTTGCACCAAAGATCAAAAGGTCAAATTCAGTGGACGCGCTAGTTGTTTTGAAGGACACTGCGCTACGCACCCCATTGCTTTAGTACATGACGTAGCGTCTGCGTATGTTTGTTTGTCCTCCAGAACGTGGTTGCGTTAGTTGACTTTTGCACGCGTGGAACCTCCCTATATGTAGCACGTTCTAAAAACCAACTAGCCCATATAGCCTGCTTTTTAGAATTTTTAATGACCTGCACTGAAACGAACTGACCTCTAAAGCCTTCTGCTTAATCGAACCTTGCTTTCTAATCGTCATAGACCGGCATTTTATACCCAACAACTATCCCCACAAAAGCTCAATAGAAACACATTGAAATTAGTCACAAGTACCTTCCCAACATCAAAAGCTTAATTCAATTCGCCAACGAACACTTAGTTGCCGCTAGCTTCTTAAAACCCTGCCCCAAGCTACTAAAATAAAGAATCAAAAAGCAAAGTCCAACCATGTTGGCTGTCAACCTATGTTGAATGCCAAGCCCACATCTTAACCAGTTAGAATACCTTCATTATTACCAGTGGGGACAACCGTAATTCGATATGCAAATCACGTAAAATCATTCTTCAAAGAGTAATGCGAAAAGAAAACGGACCCATCAAACTATCTCTGGGGCCTCAAAACAACTGACTCTACCCTTCAGAGTCAAATGGTACATCATATTAACCCTCGTGTACACAGCCCTCATCCGATGAAATTTTTGCCCTGAAGAGACGGAAGTTACGCACCGTATGACTTTCAAAACTATTATTCAAAAGTGATGAAAGCTTGAAGTGACTGTTCTTTGTTTCTCTGACTATGACAAAAAGTTGCCCCATACTCAACCTTTTTTTAGTTCACTTTTAAGATGGCTAATTTTACCCAATCACTTTTGCCCTTCAAGCCCGCATTGTCAGATTGTTGCCAACATACCTACTTTAACTCGGAGATGGTGCGTACTGAAGCGACCATCCCAAAACGGATCTAAACCAAAACCACCCGAAACCGAAGTCGACTTAGGGCGGTATGAGCGATCTCGGACCAACGGGTCTGACGTGTCATGAAACCGAAATCTTTTTGGTCTCAGATGATCTGTTTTCATCCGAAAATACCGACGACTCAATTGATTTAAATTTATGACTTTTTTCCCAACAGTGCAGGTGAAAATTGGAGAGGGTCCTATAATCTAACGATTTGTTTACTTAAGTGTGTAAAAACATAGGCCAAGTCTACAGGGAAGGCGCCAGGATTTCCCCGATAGGGGGGCCAAGCTCCCCGACGGGGGGGGGGGCAGCAACCCAAAGTCTCAACGAAGGAAATAAAGTGCCGAAACGATGTATGAAGGAAAATTTTGGCGCGCAAAGCGCGTCGAAAATTTTGGGCTCTTTTTAGAGAAAATTTGAAAAAATTGCTGGCATTTTCCATGGAAAATTTGAAAAAATGGGGCTTTGAAGAAGAAAATTAGAAAATTTGGGCATTTTATTGAAGAATTTGCCCTAATTTAGACCAAAAATAAGTAAATCGTCGGGGCGACTGGGCGTTGTCGGGGACTACATATTTTATTGTATACATAACAGCTCCCCGACGAAACCGAAAAATTTCCCCGACGGGGGGCCAGCCTTGCAAGTCTAATTGGCATTTACTATTACAACCTCTCCAATTTCTTTGTATCAACTATTTTTGTACATACGCGTGTCTATACCTCTAAAGATCCCGCATGAACGGGTGAAAGCGCTTAGGATTTAATACATTTTATGATACCATTTTGGTGGTGTTTTGTGAAGTTTTTTTTTTAACTTTTCTCTCTATATTAACACTTCACGACGTGCTTTGCTTATCTTCTATCTATCTATCTATCTATCTATCTATCTATCTATCTATCTATCTATCTATCTATCTATCTATCTATCTATCTATCTATCTATCTATCTATCTATCTATCTATCTATCTATCTATCTATCTATCTATCTATCTATCTATCTATCTATCTATCTATCTATCTATCTATCTATCTATCTATCTATCTATCTATCTATCTATCTATCTATCTATCTATCTATCTATCTATCTATCTATCTATCTATCTATCTATCTATCTATCTATCTATCTATCTATCTATCTATCTATCTATCTATCTATCTATCTATCTATCTATCTATCTATCTATCTATCTATCTATCTATCTATCTATCTATCTATCTATCTATCTATCTATCTATCTATCTATCTATCTATCTATCTATCTATCTATCTATCTATCTATCTATCTATCTATCTATCTATCTATCTATCTATCTATCTATCTATCTATCTATCTATCTATCTATCTATCTATCTATCTATCTATCTATCTATCTATCTATCTATCTATCTATCTATCTATCTATCTATCTATCTATCTATCTATCTATCTATCTATCTATCTATCTATCTATCTATCTATCTATCTATCTATCTATCTATCTATCTATCTATCTATCTATCTATCTATGTATATATATATATATATATATATGTATATATATGTGTGTATATATATATGTGTGTGTGTATATATATATAATATATATATATATATATATATATATATATATATATGTTTATATATATATATATAGGTAGAGTGACGTTGCGACTTTTATATGAATGAGTGAATCAACGCTGTATTGAATAGTCGCATGAAGACCTTAGGTATATATATATATATATATATATATATATATATATATATATATATATATATATATATATATGTGTATATATATACACACACTTGGGGTTTCCAACTTTTATAGGGGGCAACCCAAAATCAAAAACCAGCATTAAAGCGGAATCCCTCTTACCTAAGGATGCAAGTAGGCCTACTACCAAACGTCGATGAAGAAAGTTTTCAGAAGAAAGTGGGATTATATGATAGGGATGAAGCCTTGTGCTGGTCCAAAGGCGAGGAAACTTGACGGCTGATCTGGGGGGCCTCTCTTGGGGGATTTTTAATTCTAAAACTGTAAGGTGTGATACCGAGTATCAGGCAATTAATCTGAGCTGGAAGGTGATATTAGGTGGAGATACATCGAAAACTTTAATTTACGCTAATCCAATTAGGCTAGATTGACCTCAGAGTGGGGACTAAATTCTTTAATTGGGTATTACTGAACTAAAGAGCATGAGTTCCTTCTGATATCTAGGCAATTTCATTCATAACTACAGCGACCCCAACAGAAAGGATTGTTTGGAACAATGCTTTAATGTCTAACTAGTTGCCGACAGTCAAGTATGAAACACTGTCCTGACATTCAAAACGACCGTTTATTGCCAAGGAACCTAATACTGCTGGCAATTAACCAATCAGGGGCGTAAATACGGGGGTGTGTGACACCCCCCGTGAAAATCAAAAGTCGGTATCTGAACGCTAAAAAGTCGGTCTCAAATCCAGTTCAGTATGCCTTTGTAACAGTAGACCAGACATGAACAACTTTTAAAGTGAAAAGATTGCCCGAATTTTCTACTAAGTTCCCGAATTTTTCATCGAATGCCCGAAAAATGTGCAAAAATTTTCGCGCTCTTCGCCCGCATGTAGTGGTTTAGTGGTCTATTTTATGCACCTGAACTTCAATGAGTTTCGGGCAACTTTTTGAGATTCGGGCAAAATATTTTCTGCCCCTCCCCCAAATTGGAAGAGTCCCGTACGCCTATGATTACTACCTTACCGTCCTGTAAATTGTAATTATCTAGGAAATTCGGATCGTACAACTATGTCAATATGAGTCGGTCCCAAGAAATGTAGTCGGTCCCAAAATAGTTCACACACCCTTGCGAATTTATGTATATACGCCCCTGCAGGCAATGCTCATGATTTGTGCAAATGAACAAAGGAAGTATTAGACTAAACTTCGCTGTCGGATTTTGACTAATCTCCGCATAATTTAAATTGTTCATTGTGCCAGGTCATTCTCTTCTAATGGAGTGAGACGATAAGTTTCTTTGCGTATTACAAATTTCAAATTCAGATTTCGTCAACATTTTTTCATAAATTTTTTTTAGGGTATAATACATGCACATTATTAACTTGAAAGTGTATGTCAACACTGTGAAAGGTTCAGGAGGAAACCAACAGAAGCTACATGGAACCCTCCTAGCCTCTTTACGAGACAAAACCTTTACAAACATAGCAAGATCGAAAATAAAATAGTAAGACAAAACAGATGCCAACTTTGTTTATGAATGAATGAATGTTTCAGTGTTTTCTTAAATGGGAACAAAAGTATAACAACAATGAATTTGATGAAGGGGGAGCTCCATAATTTGGAACTTCTTGTAAAACCTAAATGAGAGAGTGGAAAATAGGTTTCTGATACGTATGAACTGTTAGTAAGTTTAACGCCTTATTCGAAAAAAGCATCCAAAAGTAATACTGGGAAGGTATTAGTAATTCAAGATTGCATAAAATGCCAACCTGGCAATGAGAAATACCTAATAAAAGGGAAACTTCCAGTTTAGCAAAAGTGTCAAAAGCTACTTGGAATGACTGGTAGTTAAGTGCCGTCGAAAAGCACAGTACTTCCATGGTACATGTTACCTGAGAAGAGCACGGTAAGATAACTATGGATTAATAGGAGCATAACTAGTGTCTTACAGGACAGCAGGAAAGATAACGAAGCAGTTGGGCAACGAGTCCAACACTCTTTGAGATTTTGCTGGTGGTACTCCGGGTATGATCGCCTTGAAGTGAGATGCCTGTCTATTAGAACTCCGAGAAACTGTCTCACAGGCCAGGGGATCAAATGTTCGTATAAATGGGTATGACAACATGGAGCTAATACTTGGACAGGAGAAGAGAATTCACAAATTCCTTTGAAGACAACAATTACACCGCGAAGGTCAAACTCATAAAACTAGTTAGCACCACTTATACTCTCCCTTTGCACTTTCCGGAAGATTCAATAAGCTTAAAAGGTGATAGGAACCGACCACAATAGGTACATGTCGTCTGCTACATCTTGAAGAGGACATCTCCGAATTTTGCCTACCACTTCAGCATTGCCAGTCGCTTTAATTGAAAAATAAATTGCTCGTTTCTTCACGTAGTGTCGTTTATACATAAGTATTGCTTTGATTTCTTGTTAAACGCTGAATGTGTATAAACCCTTTGCAATATGCGCAATTATGCGGAAATTGATCAAAAGTCAACTGTAAAGTATAGACTCATAACTAGTCTGCTCATTTGCGTATGGCATTAACATTACTCCTAGCATCAGCATCCTTTCCTACGAAGCAATAACCAGTCGTTTGGAGTTTTACTCTACATTTCTTATTTAGCTGTCGGCCACTAGTACATCAAATGATTGTTCTATTTAATCCATTTTTAGTGTATCAGTGGAAATGAATGAGGTTGCCAATTAATGATAAGAAGTATAAATGTAAGTGCCGGACAAAAGAACTGAAACCGGTAAGTCTCATCATTGATCATTACAGGGTTATCTCCTCACGCTGTCACGCATGTCTGGGTCTAATTAGATTTGCATAAATTAAAGTCGAAATTTCTTCTCCTGTCCATCTAGTAGCTCCATGATGACAGCCAAGTAGGAGTGCGAAAGAGAATTGAAGAAGTTTTGTTGTTAATTAGAAGAAACGTAATAACCCATACATTTCATGAAAACTGACTCTTATTTGAAAGTGTTTGTCGTTCAGCGATCCCCCCCCCTCCCACCCAAAGTGTTCGCGATCCCAGCTGGGCTAGCAAACCTAAGACTGGGAAATCATACTATATATATCATACGCGACATACCTCCTTTTCCAATGCAGAACGAATCATACACATTAAGAACTTCAGCCAGCATATCAATATATTGGTTTACGACATGACGACCTTATTTTACAAACTGAAACTGACATCCGCTCAGCTACTTTTATTACTGAGGAAGTGCCTAACGCAGTGGAGATACCAGCAGAAGTATATACCACGGAATCATGGTAATCTGTCGTCTGTTGGACATAAATTAAATCAAGTCAAGTAGAGGGCAGCAATACATTTTGGGTTTCGAGGAAGAGGTTAACTTCGAAGATAATCGTCAATAGCCTTTTCAATTTAAACAATTATGATAGCTTCATAAGTGTAACTATCATTCTGGTTGAAATTCAGGCCTTGAAGGGCAGTTGTGTTACGAGTCTAAGCGATCACAAATGTGGGAGAAGCCTATATGGTTTATGATTTACAACTTCACGTCGGGTGACTCACCAACTCAACAATTTAGGTCAAATTTGGTTTCTTTTGAAAAGCCAGTTCAGATGGGAAAACCGTAGACTGCTCTTGGATGAAAAACCCACCTTACTTTGACTGGGCCGGGGACCCCGAACCCCGGTTACCAAGCTTCACCGCTTCAAATGCCACCGCCTTTATCCACTCGGTCACAGCACTGGTAAAATACTTTTCATCATTTAGTAGCTTATCCATCTGACGTATGTGAGTGAGGAATTTCTTGAGCTGGACATAGAGATACGATTTTCCTCCCATGTACTAGGAGATAAAATATTTTACTTCACCCGAGATTGCAGATGTAAAGATGAAAGCACAAACTGCAAATGTGAACAAGCAAGTAAACGTGTGTGACAAACTCCGCCTTAGTCTGTAAATTCGATTCGGTTATGCATAGGTCGAAGTCAGAGTTTAAAGGTCAATTAACCCTTGAATTTTTTTGTAATATCTGTATGAATGTTGAAAAGGTTATAAGAATTGTAACCACAAGATATGAAGAGACTGGTGAGACACATTTTAAAACAGTTCAAAAATTTTTTGGTTGCTTAGTAAAGAAGGCAATGGTAAAGCATAGGCCAAGTTGGCCTAAATTTTGCAAAATAGTCATGTGTCACAACTTACCCTCAACAGTATATCAAGTCAAGTTCGGGCTTGGTGGATAGATGCCTGTTAATGTTCAGTTGTGCATGCAATGCTCATGATGTCTAGGTCAAACTTTGCATGTCAATAGTCAACCAAAATTAGTTGTTAGCCATTAATATTTTGTAAATGTGCATTAATGACATCATTGTTTAAAGTATACCTAAAGTCCAGAATTACAAGAATATACATTTTAGAAGATGTGAAATGAATTTTATTCATCCAACTCCCATTTTCATAGCTTATTCCGTTGCTGAGATATACAATGTTGAAATTTATTCACCTAGTCGATTGCGCAATAATTTGTGATGTCCTTCTACTCACATTACCTGCCTTTGTTTCCTTTTGAAATTAAAATGTTTTTATGACCTTGGACCATTTACTGTTCTCGAACATAGCATGTTGTAGGGAGAGGGCTTTTATAGCTTAGTCACCCTATAACAGTAAGATAGTGATCACATTTTGGCACAAGGTGCAGTAGCTTTCGAAAAAACAAAGAAAAATAGAGACGGTAATTTGAGTAGTACAAGAATGACATCACAAATTATTGCGCAATCCACCATTTTAAATTGAGTGAATAAGCTTCATCATTTTACATCTCAGCGTAGGAATGTCCTGTGAAGATGGGAGTTGGACTATTCTGATGCAAATTTCAAGCTTCGTAACAAATATTTTTGAAATTTTAGACTTAAGGTACACTTTAAATTATAAGGGTCGTATACAAATTCATTTCAGGCCCATGTTAACTCAGCCAGTCATTATGATGGGACATTTTAGGAAACCAGGAGACTACTGAGTGAGGAAGATAGCATTTGCAACTTCATGGATTGCTTCTCGGCTACTATACCAACTTTACAAATATATCGCCCTCTCAATAAGCACATATGACTCCTTTAAACTCTACCGAAAACTAATAACTTAATAGAATGTGCATAATGCATTCTAAGTACATCATGGAGGTGAATATAAAGAAAAGACGAGGTAAACCCATAAGATGAAAACGCACAGCTAGCAGAAACTATACATAGAAAGCCGACGGGACCACATGTGCCAATGAATCTGTGTCAAAGGACTTACGCTCTACAGGAGTACTCCCACCCACTGCCTTGTACAACTATTGTAGTCTAGTTTCACAAGAGAAATTGCACCACATCTCCCTCTGGTATATTTTAAGTATAGATAAGACGTAAGTGGGTTAAAGAAGCAATGAGATTACCGCATATTAAATCGTGACACAATACACATTCCTCCCTCCTTACCTCCCCTTCCTTCCTTACTCCCCTCTGTGCGCCTGTCCGTCCATCAGTCTGATCGTTTCCGGGTTTCCTGGGAGAACCAAAGCAAGAAATGCCTGTTCGTTTCTGTAAATTCCCTGTTACAATGACTACTGGAAAATTAAACAGAGGCATTAAAACTCATGTGTTAGGAAGCACGAACTTCAGTTATTAGCTGATATATTCATGAGCCATATAGGTAAGTACATTTCGATGTTTGACAGAACAGGCAAAACCTTCCCCTCACACACACACTCAATCTGCAGATTTGTTTAGTATAGTGCCTGTCTCAACCCCCCCCCCCACACACACACACATTATCTGTGTAGTAGTGACTGTCTTCCTTTTTGTGCCAGTGGCGGTGCATGTCGGGAGGGTGGGGTTAGGATAGATGCGTGACTTGTATTTTAGTAATGTTCACGGGTGCTATGAAAGAGTGGACGAATGTGTTGGCAATGAGCTTACCAATCGATAGGTTCGGGGTTTGGTCCTAGGTCGGGTTTCACTGTTATAAAGTATATTAGCTTGTCAACTTGGATAGCCCCATTTCGTTGCTTTCAAGATACGATTATTTATAATGCAGTGTAATTAACATTATTGTTAAACGCCTGGCGTCACAGGCTACTCAAAGTCATTTCAGATTATTTACTTTATTGCGATTGGTTACTTTCAGAACGTGACAAGTTTTAGCCAATCAGGTACAGAGTCTAGGTGCAGAGTCTGAGTGACCTTGAGCAAGCCACTTGGGAAGCAAGTTACAAAACAGAGATTTTTGACATTTTCAGGGAGCATGCAGTCCCTTCAAAAAGTTTTTAAGGCCGGCCAGTATAATTGATTAATCATCATAAATCATAAGTAGGCACTGAATTTGGAGAATAGTCATCGAATAAAGCAGGAACAACTATTTGACAACTGGTTGAGAGGAGCCATAAACTAGAATGTCGTGTGCAGACAAGACTTCTAGGTATCATGTAAATTAGCTTGCACTATGAAGTTGTAACTTGAAAACAACGAAATGGGGACCATCAAAGTTAAAAAGCCTATATTCTTCATTACCATAGTTAAGTGAGGTTTCACCCAAGAGCAATCTTCGGTTTTCACATCTGAAAGGACCTTCTAATTTTTCCTCCCACAGGAAACAATTTTTAGTGCGAACCTCACAGGAGGCACTTGTCAGTCGATGGAAAAGGCAGACTCTTACCTCATATCAATTATAATTTTCCGTTTCATTTTAGTATGCAGAAACTTCCGTCATCTGAGTGAACGAGACGTTGTCTATTATTTGAAGGCGATTGTTTTAATTTCGTGGCTGTCTATCATCTTCAGTGGTTTCATTGGATCTGCAAGTATGGGTAAGGTGTCTCTTTTTCCAACATTTAGCGATAAAAGTACAACATGTGGGTACAGGTAATCATTCTCACATCGAATGTTACAGGTGATCCTTAATTCAGATAAGGTTACAAAGATATTTTAAGTGAGATGGTTTTGATACGGTCTAACTGAGAGACTAGAGTAAGAATAGGTGATTTTATCTACTGCTAAAAAATTGTCATTCATGGCAGACATTAGAATCCATTGTGTCTTTGGACGCCCATTGGTGGGAACTGGATAATACCCATTTCGTTTTACATCAAAATAGCAACTCGAATTCGGTCGTGTATTTCCGTCAAACTTTCGGAAATATTGAAAGGGCGGAATTGAGACTTCTGGTTGTTAAATAATTTATGCGATAGTGTATTCAGGGAGGGCAACGTGTATTGATTTATTATTTATGATTTATTGATTTATGATAGTCTCATAAAATCAAAATAATTGTTATTATCGTAAAACCAATCTAAATAGCATAAAATAACTATAATTTCACAGCAGTCCATTGCAGTATGGGGGAATATGTGGTATCATATGGTCACACTACTTGATCATGTTTGTGTAACTTTGTAATTTTGACATATAAAATGAAACATGAAGCTCCATCTACTATGTATATTACTCAAAGTTTCACTGGTATCAAGTGTCAAGGTAAAATTAAACACATCCATTTGAAAGAAAAATGAAAATATTTTGGAAGCCATGTGTCTCTGTTATATAATAGTTTGTAATCTTCAAGCAGCTGGAAGTCTTTTCTGGACAAAAACATCCTACTTCCACACATGTATATATGGAGCAACGAACAATGCATTAGTAGGGTTGCTGATAAACAGTCAGTCCCATCATTTAGAATCGTCTTAAATTGCCACTGAAATATTTTTGAACTAGCACTTCGACTTTAAAAACCTGCCTTTAACCTTTAAGTGACAGCAAACTCTAGTTCTGTGTAGACAACTTGTTAAATTTTACTTAACTTGAACAATATTGCTGATTCATCACAATCAAATTGACATGAATGAAAGACAAACATCTCTATGGCCATATCACAATCATTATTATTTCGCCATTTATAGGGTCTGAAAGCGCAAGCATAACCAAACTTTCTGTTGTCTATCTTTCTAAAATAACCCGAATAATCCTATCATATAGTATCTTACATTACATATGAACTACACAAATATATGCAGTGCCGGGAAGCATTGCACCTACAATCCTCGACAAAAGTATATGGGACAACCCCCGCTCCCCGTAGCAATGTTGAAGTCTCAGAACACGTTGGGCTGCCACAACATTGCACAGGGGAATGGGGAGGCAAATATGGGGATAGTGATCTCACTGCTGTTTGTTATGCTTGTTTTGTCCCATCATTCTTGTCGAGGATTGTAGTTTTCTGTACTAATAAATTAGTCTACAGTATAATTGTATCACTGAAGACAGTCCCCTCATTACCTTCTTACTTTGTACATCGATTATTGGATGAGGTAATTAGCTTTGATCAAAATGTAATCTTGCAAACTTTGACTGGAACGGTAGAATGGAGTAGAATTTTTGTTGTGGAGATTGAAAAGCAACAGTAACTCAAATGTGTGCAAAAATCGGGGAACTGGTGTGTTTGTAAAATAAATTTCTCGGCCTGCATTATAACTCCTAAATATCGAACTCGCTCATGAAAAATGCGTTTAAAAAGATCACATGCAAACATATGAGTAAAATGTTGCAAAAACTTTCATGAGTGTCACTTTTGTCTGCTCTTTACATTTTGTTTAAATCAGTTGATGTACATTTTTATCTACTTTGTTCAAGTGTGGAATGAATCGTGACTACAAGTATCACAATTAAAGCCTTCATTGCAGAACATAAAATATATACGGTAACATTTGGGGGACATACTAAAAATCATGGTTACGGTGTTATTTTTTAACTTAATTGTGCTTCTTTATCTGATTTTTTGTTTTTGTAGTGATGTCCTACACTTGTAACAGCTCTGCTGCTTTCGGATTTGCGGTAAGTCCCAGCTCTGTTGATAATGCTTTGCACATAAAAAGGAATTCCAATTACATAGAGAGGTAAATTAGACAAGACTAGAGTCCAATAATAACATAAAAGTTGCGACGGTATTATTTGTTTTTCTCCTACAGTTTGATTGTATAACTGACATCGTATCTTCTATCGTTGTCATCTGGAGATTCTCTGGATACCATGGTGATTTCAGTCAGGAACAAAGTGAAAAGATGTAAGTGAACAAATGGCCTTCATCTTTAATGAGATTTTCATCAAAATAGTAATTTATAGATGATGAGAACAGTCTACCAACTAAAAGTTATCAATTATATTACTTCAATGGAGCCAAGATTATTTATAGAATAGTCGACGACTTTACTTGGATACTTTCCTACACACCACAAAAGAAAAAGAGTAAAAAACAAGTAAGTTTCAGTTTTAAAGTATAATTTCAGAACTAAAAAGTCAACTGGGACCTCCAGCTATTTTGTTGTTCTTTTTTATCTACCCACTAAGATTTACGTGTGTAAGTTACAAAGTGCATCATGCCTGTTTTTCTTGCCAGAACCCTTGTTGCTCTGGGAACTATTTTCTTGATATCATGCGTTTTTACGCTGTATGATAGTATTTCAAGCCTGGTACATTCTATGACGAAGGTAAGAGTTACATTTTTATTGATTTCATTTTTAACAGAGAGCAATGATATCACATTATTAGATGTAATGAAATGGGCCACTAAATCGCAGACTATGTTTTTAACATGAACATTAGCATAAACCGTCACGAAAATAATGAAATCACTTTGTAATGCTTTAAGAAACGAAAACTTCCTACTCTTCCACGGTGTGTAACTCAGTAGCAGTAAGTTTTATCAACAGAGACTAGATGTTCAGCGAGGAGGAATGCGACTATCTTTCATCAAGAAGATTTAAGTTCTTTACCCAGATTAAGAAGGAGAAGATACCCACAGGAAGATGTAGACATTATGCATATGACGTCACAAACTAGACAGTGCGCCCTCGTTTGGAGGCAAGCACGTATCATTGCAAGTTACACCATTAAAGCGCGGACAGCTGATTTGTGAACCAATCGGATGGACGCACAAGTCTACTTCACGGAAGAAGTCTACGTTGTGTGAGAAGTGTGCCTCATTATTTTGCCTCCAAAATGAAGTCTCGTGACGTTAGTGCATAAGGTCTATTAGGAAATAATAACTAACATCATCGAATGGTCATTTTGGACACGGAGGGTAGCTAGTTTTAAGTACTGTGGAACACTACACTGGAGTGAACATGCAAAATTAATCGTGTCGTTCAATTTCTGTTTTCTAGAATTTACAGGATGCAGAGCAATTTGATAAACACGTTACCTATAGACTTGATACATGCGAGGTGAGTAAAATAGGATGGATTTATTAAATGGAGGTGATATGTATGAAAGACTGGAGAGTGTAGATTATCACTAAGGAAAAACATTTTGCAATTTACCCCTTCAGAGAGGGACAATGTTTGTTTGCAATGTGACAAGTTTTTTTTTTTTTCCCTCTTCTTTTTTTTTTAGGTAAGTATGGATTTAAATCTCAAAGTGCTTAGATTAGATGTAAGCGCGAAAAGAAAGATTCCGACAAGAGCAAGATATTCTACAACTACAAATTGTAACCTATTCGCTTTATAAAAGTGGCAACGTAGCTATGATAATTTATTTCCACATATAATGCAATAAATTTGGGAGTGGGTAATCTAACATGGCATTCAGGAACAAAAGTTATCATGCCATATGCCCCTATGTACTAGTACAACAAAGTCGTTGCTTCGTAGGGATAATATTTGTATTGATGCTTCTTTTCGGCGATAAAAAGAAAAATCTCACAGGAAAAAAGTCGAGGGAAACCAAAGTTGACTGTCCCTGGCTGATTTTGTTGTATCGGAGATTTAAAACCCCTTCCTTAAGCTTTCATGAGGTCATTTTGAATCGGCTAAGTCAAAATAACCTTTTCAGTTCTGTCATGGGTAATAACGTAATGATGATTCATTTTCAGACTGTTGGGTGTCCTTGTCTGGAAGCCTTAAAAATGTAAATTGACATTTTAAAGTATTCAGGAACATTTAAAGTTAACATTATGATAATATAATTCATGTTTAGTAAACGTTTCACCGTGTGCCTTCACGATGATCTGAAGGCGCCCTGACCAATTCCAATTACCACAATAAAACCAAATTACTGGTAAACTAACAAAACATAGTCACATTGAAAACTGATTGTTATGGAAAATGGCTTTAGCACTTTCAAAGTGCTGGCACAAATAGCACTTAAACAAGAGCTGTTTGGATTACTTAGGATGTTGTTCCTTAATAAAATAAATTGAATTTTTTTTATTTTAATTCGGACCAGATTCGAAAAGTGAAAACTTCTCTCTGATTTCTCTTTCCTTTGCATTTCATTTACAGTCACTAACCTTGTTGTGCGCTGTGTATTAAGTTTGTATTCATTTGTACTTTTTTCAATTCAATTAAATTCAATTTATTCCAGCAATGAACAGATAATGACATGAATATTTGAACAGTTTAAAACAGTTGGTCAACATCATTGCATGGAAAAGGAGAAAAAAGAAGTATAAATACTTATTAAATAATTTTCCTTATATGTATGCAATTTAAAATTTTCTTTTGCAAAGGGAGAGAAATAAACGGAAACTGAAACTAAATGCTAAATAGCTCTCCAGGTGCTGAGAATATCACTTCAGTTTTTAGAGTGTATCATCAATACTGGCTAAATTTTAATTTTCCTACCTATCATGTAACATTTTAATACATTTGAGCGTGACTACCTTATATTTCTCTTCTCACAGGGTGTATGGGGGCTTAGCATCGCCGCCCTCAGCTGCTTAGCCTTCCTTGTAATAACATCAGCTATTGTTTACATCGGAATAAAATTAAAAAGCAGAAGTATAAAAGCTGACGGTAAAGTTTATCCTGTTTCTTATATAATATTCAACTTGAAGCGAACTGAAAATAGCCTCAAGACGTAGGCTTATACTTTTACTAGACTCTCACAGCAACAGCATCCCAATGATATTTCCATGCGATACGCCATGCCACGATGCGGTTGTGCCCTTGAGCAAGCGATAATGTGTGCCTGTGGCTGCTAATTGCGTTTTGGCGAAAAGTAAGCGAAGTAACTGCCACTCGTTCAGCGTGAAACTCGAAGATGCAAGTGGGGTGAAGTCCCCCCCCCCTCCACACACTAACACCTTTTTTGCTACTCTTTTTACTAGGTGTTACATTATTGTGGTATAGTTTAAATTTCTGTGAAGATTTGGAGCCAGAGTAGTGTTCAGTACAATAATATTGTAAACATGCGTATTTCTTAAAGTGGGTATGACACGGCCAAAGTACGTTTCTCAGTAAATATTCTTTGGATACAGCTTGAAATAACGCGAATGTTTTCCCGACTAAACTACGTCCATAAACACAGTAATACGACCTTGTGAATTCCCAATTACAGGCCAGAATCAGCCCATCTGAAACCCGAAAGCGAAAATACGTTTGTAAGCGCGTCTCGAGATCGTGACGTCATTGGAGGCACGCTTAGTAACACTATACCAGGCAGCTCACCCATCGTTCTACACATCGAATCATGTGCATGCTAACGCGTGTTAGCGGGTACATCATTGCAAACACCTGTACTACGATACTACAGCAGCGCGCGTGACCAGTGACCACATTGTGAACTATGCGTCGTTGCGCGGTGACTGCTTACCGTTCGCAACGGTACTGAACAGCCCACTGAGTAAAGGCGCGCTTGGACTTTCCATACATGTTCATTGCTGTCCTGTAGAGCGCGCCCGAACCGCGTCCTTTTGCACAAAAACAAAGCTGTTCATTATATGCAGGGAAGCTAAAACACGGGCGCATATGCACGCTAACATATTGGCCAATGATGTGCTTTGAAGCCCCAACATGGTCCTCGCTTTGTGCTCTGTATGTTGGGTGGGTATTGTGACGTAATCCTTTTTATGAAGTTGCTAAGATATGATAACTTTATCGAGCGTTATATTAGTTCCACATCTAGATGCGCGTCCTTAATAGCGCAGTGTTTGTGCCTCCAATTGCGTCATAAAAGTCATGTGACCTGTTGCGGCATTTTTCGAAATTGGATTTTGAACGTTTTTCTTCAAATTTCATTTATGACGAATGGTACCGGTTTTAGCTGTGTGTGAGATTATATTTATAGAATACTGTATTCAATGTTGCAATACACAAAAGTTGTTTTGGCCGTGTCATGCCCTCTTTAAAAGGAATTTTAGATTTTTCTTATATATATATATATATATATATATATATATATATATATATATATATATATATATATATATATATATATATATATATATATATATATATATATATATATGGTCATTTCCTTCGATATCAAGTCAAACATGTTGAAATATAAGCCAATGTGCTGAACTGCAAACAAGGTATGATCAATCAAATTCAAATTTATTTCTCATATGAACAACGAAACACAGTAAAAGTTACATAAATAAGTATTAAGGACATACGAAGGAGACACTAGAAAAACAGAAAACTGTCAACAAAGCTAGCGACCATTGAATAGCAATCCATTGCTTCAAAGGTCTTAGCTATCAGACCATGAAGCTGCTAGATATGTGACTACCTCAAATGGTATGGCGTCGACCACCTGAGTTTTGTCATGAAATTCTGAAATCTTTCCGTCCCGTTTACTTATGTGCAGTACGTTAAAATTTCAGTCATAATACCGTGTTTTGTAACCCTTTGACTTTTAACCCTCTCTACTCCGTCTGCGTTCCCTTACCAAGAAAATACTGAATCAAAACTGCATCCACTCATTTTGAGTGTATTTTACAGTAAAGGATGGGACAACATGACGACAAATGTGATAGTAATTGTATTTAAATTTCTTTCCATTCAGTTTCAAGGTTTTTTTTTTCATTTGTAGGTATAATAGGGGTCGTGGCACTGATTACAACATTTAGTTGGTTTTTTTCTATGGTTACAATGGAGATATATCCACAACTATGGTTTCTTGAAGACGCAGTGGGCCTCTTTGTTGGTCTTTTTTGCCTCTCCTACGGTGTTTGGTAAGTATTTTCTCATTTTGAACTCCCCTAACACATGGAAAGTTATTTCTTTGCTTAGAGAAAATTTATTCTCAATCATTTCCGTTACCAGTAGCCTATTTTTGTAAGAGGTGGTCAGGGTTGGGAAGTAACGACTTACAAGTAACGCCGTTACTGTAACGAGTTACATTTTGTGTAACGGAACCCTGTAATGAGTTACATTCGCATTTCAGTAACGGGGCAAGTAACTAGTTACAATTCTGTGTAAAAGTTACTGTAGAGGCGTTACATTTGGGTCCCTTTACTTTCCCGCTACAAATAGTCATAATGACCACAAATTGCATTTTACTCGAAGTAGTAACAGAAAATTTTCAAATTGATGACACTTTGGTAGTAAAATTATTTTCGATATATTTATCATTCATCTCTATTATCGACGTCTCCCTCACAGACATCAAATTTTATTCACGATTAGAATAAGCAGTTGATATTAAATGCACAAGCTGCAGGCTTACAGGGTCACTTAATTGTCGATTAAACTAAGTTTAAAATTTGATTTGTGTGTCAATTTACTTATTAGACAGATCAATGCTTATTATCCATGAGACCGAATCTTTGTGCGATTAGTTAGATTCCCTAATCTTTCCGAGCATGGTACGTACTCCTCAAGTTCCGGCCAGTTCTGATTCCAGTGGCACCAATTCCGAGACCAGTCTTTTTGTCAATGTATAGCATATCAAGTTTACTGATATTTTAATTCTATTGTACATGTCCATCATTAATAAAGTCATCATTTGTTATCACTTCCAAAACCTGGCCTCCTCAGTAATTTAGTTGATCATGTGTGACAATACTTTAGAATGTATATTATGCACAAATTACAATGGGACTTTAAATACTTTTAATGTAACTTTCATATTTGAGAACTCGGTTGGAATGAGCTCCGAGTACAAGTCCAGTTACATCACATTCCGGAAAAATTTCGATACAGGAACCCGGCCAAATTCCTAATCTAAAAAAACGCTCTCGAGACCGGCATTAAGCTAGTCGAATCCGGACTCGTGAGTTGGAGCCCAGTAAATTATATGGTGCCAATCGTCGGCAAACACCCTGAATCCATTTATGTATCTAATTTAACATGTATGGTATCCTTACTTGATGAATCAAATGTATGAATTTAGGCTGTATCATATCCTTTTCAATGCCGGTAACTCCCTACGCTGGAATAATAGTAAGGTGAATATAAAAAAAAAAACAGCAGAATATTGAGATGGTCAAATGGCGTTAAAAGTATCCTAACAAAGCTAATTAAAAGAGGAGAGAAGTGTCCGACTTAAAGCTTCACCTATTTATTGTAAAAGAAAGTGAATTATGGGTACGTGGTCTGCATGTGTAAACTACATAGTCTCACCATTTCTATGCATTGTTTTATATCGACACAATGTGAAACTTGAAATTTATGCTGAAATATCGCTTAGCCCAGTCGTAGCAGTAAGGTTTTAAAATTTTACCTTTAGCAAATATAGAGCATCGTATTACCATATTTATGCCCTTGAGGGGCAAAGACTTTAATTACTGCTAAAACAATGCTCTCCCCCTTTAATAACCGCTAACCTCTCTAAATTGTGATGGGAGTATAAAGATTTCCAAGCTCAAAGAAGTACTGTCGTAACTGGAAAAGTTTTGAGACCATATTCGTCTAACAAATAGTATGCGTAAGCTCCAACACAGTATCATGAATCGCCGCGTGCTTCATGATGAGCCTTATGAGCCTCTGCCTGCATCCCCAGTGAAGATCAGCTGGCGTCATTGACTTTCTTTGGTGAACACTTAAGGATAACCGGCACAAATGAAGTTCGGTCCTCTCATGTGCCCCTTCTTAATATCTAATTATGCCCCCCCCCCCTTCCATTTCAGGTACCGAGGTACCGTATAATCACCTTGAAGCAACTAGTTACTTTTGAAATGTAGCGAGTTACTTTTCAGTTAAAAGTAACTGTAACTAGTTCCTTTTTCAACATTGTAACTAGTAACTGTAACGTGTTGCAATTTTATGGAATCAGCTGTAACTATAACGAGTTACTTTCAAAGTGTAACGGGAACAACCCTGGAGGTAGTGGGGGTGCACGTTACTTTTGCAAAATACTTAGCGTTTATCTGGGTACAAAGCTTGCCAGGGTGTGTTGCACTACAGTGGCACCATAGTCCAAACATCTTCTGTACGGGATACATCGTGCTCCCCTATCGGAGAGGGTGACAAAGAATATACAATTTGAATTAAATTGTACCATTAGGAAGGAGTAACAGATACTTTAAAGCTGACCACAGCTGACTCCAAATACTTTCCAAAGTAGGTCAATGGAGCTTATGCATATGACTTCACAGAACAGAAAGTTCGCCCTCCAATGGAGGCCAGCGTGCAGCATTGCAACCTAACGTCCTAAACCAACAATACAGACAGCTGAATTGTGTACCGGTGGGATACGCACGTAGGCTTCTACTGGCGCGAAGTTAACGTTGTGCGTGCAGTGTGCTTCATTGTTTTGCCTCCAAAATGACGTCACCCGGATCTATAGACCTTATGCATATGATGTCACAGTGCAGAAAGTGCTCCCTCGTTTGGAGGAAAAGAGCGTACTATTGCAAGTTACACCAACAAATGCAGACAGCCTATTTGCCAAATTAATCGTATACGTGCGTAAGTCTACTACATGCTGCTATGAAATCTATGCCGTTATTGCACGTGTGCTTCAATTCTTTCCCTCCAAATGACGTCAGTGTGACGTCAATGCATAAGGTCTATACTAAGTCTCTATGGAACTTTATTCCCAAGCCTGGCAGACATACTGGTAATGAGCGTTGCTTGTCAATGCAAATGAAGACTTTTTGGATCGTCCAGACACTTAATACGACCTTCTTTTACCCTCTGGCCATATCATCTGCCACGTACAACAACAGAACACAATTCGTATCTAAACAGCTCACAACTTTATACAGTTCACAACGTATCTGGTTTTCATGATGTAAACGGGAAGTTCTCGCAGTTATCGTTCCATCATAGTATCATTTAAAACCCGAACACCCAAATTATAATGACACTAATATGGTCAGCTGTTACTGTTCTAGTTCCGCCTATGAGTGCACAGGTTAGTTTCAGCAGAGACACAGTTGTTTGAGACAAACACCTTCCAAAGAAATGCATAGCAAAGCTCTTTGCATTTGCAATAGCCTTATGTAAGGACTTGGTAACATGGTATACCCCACTTACACAAAAGAATGGTGGGGTTTGAAAAACCGCTTTTTAGCGCAGACAATACAGCATGATATTATTATAAACAAGAATATTCAGAGGATAAACATTTGATACTTCCGTGCAGAGTACGTGTAGGAACGTAATCACTTTTTCCAACAAGAACGTTGTGTGGCATCCCAGGCATAGGTTTTAAGGGAAGGGGCTTGGTTTGTAGCCCCATTTCGAGCAAGTATGTGTTAAAATTTGGGGAAAGTGTTTACCTCTCTAATTGAAAACAGCTCAACAACAGTGGACGGCACAACCAAGAAGATGCCCCTCTAGCTCTCTGATGTATACCAACATTGCAAATGATTTTGTATGAATGACATATAAAGCCGTAGCGTCAACGTGGAATCGAAAATATGCGTGACGTTGTCTGCACTCCCTTTCATAGCGAACAGTTTTTCTCCTTTTCGCCCCACACATAGTTTCATCCGTTGACACTATTAATTGAAATCTATCGTTAAACTTTCACGGTCATAAAATCCCTGTACTTTTAGTGTTAGAGAACGAAAAACTACCTTGAACTACTTTTGTTTGCTTATCACATATACATATATGTACTTTTGTGTTCACAGGCTAATATCGGAACTGGTCGCGCTTATACGAAATGGCAAAAAAGAACAAGGCCGGGGCTAACGACCAGACATAATAAATATTACCAATGTGGCTCAAACCATGTAACATAGTCATGCGTGTGATGAAAAAAGGAAGCTATTGCGACAGACATCGGAATGTTCGTGGAGATCTACAATTGGGGCTAGCAAAATTGTTTTCTTTGTCCGATCTCATCATCAACCGACGATGACTAGATTCCATTATATCTTTACATGTTGACAAGCTGAAGTAAGATTGAAATATGCTGATTCATTTCGGAGACGAGAAGGAAACTAAGATGTGCAAGCTTCTGTGCCGGGGCTGCGAAACATGTGCTGGGGCTGGGGTATTACTAGCTGGTGAGGGTTAGTTGAAAGAAAAATGTCGACGATTTTAACACTTTCTATACAAAGGTAGTGCCCCTTGCAGCTAGGCTATCATAAGTTCCTATAAACTTATGGACCAGGTTTCTACACCTGTAATGCTACATCTTACGAAAGGATACTTGATATCGGTGTATAAGTACATATCTTCTTAATGACATGCGTCCAGTATCTGATACACTCAAAAACGTCTGGTTTAAATTGAGTCGTAAAAATTGTTCAAATGGGTACTTAACCAAAACAGGGTCAAATATCGACTAACTCAGGTAAAAAGCAATCGGTTCAGGGTAAAAATGAACAAAATTTAGTCAAATAATTGGTCAGGTTTTGGTCCAGCGCCTATTTAATCGGATTTGCAAATTTGAATCGGGCGTTTTTAGAGTGCAAACAGTGTTTACTAGGAATATATCTAATTCATCATGAGGTATTTTTAAAAAGTTATATTATTATACTTCTAATAAAGATAAACAGTTTATGAACTGTCAATAGTAAACACTGCATTTTATCACCAACATTTTGGGTTCGTTTTTGGTTCTTATATCCGTTTCATTCTATTCCAAAGTAATGAATTGATTTTATATCAGGAACTTAACAGGCCGTGGAGATGGCAATAAAATAAATGCGGAATTTCCTTCCCCAACTTGTGTGATATATTCTTGTAATTCTAAGTACACTTTCATGTAAAGAACTCCACATATGAATATAGTTGATTTACTTTAAAGTGGGCATCACATGGCAAGTGTAAGTTTCTGAGTAAATAATCTTTGGGTACAGCTGAAAACAAATGTTTTCCGGACTACACTACGTCCATACATACCGGAATACGACCATGTGAATTCCCAAATATAGGTCAGGCTCAGCCCATCTGGAATCCGAAAGTGAAAAGACGTATGTGAGGGCGTCTCAAGACCTGACGTCATTAGCTGCACCGTCAGTAGCACTACTCTACGAGGCAGGTCACCCATCGTTCCACACACCGAATCATGTGCATGCTAACCACTGATCTACATGTAGGGCTGGATATAACAAGTGCGTCTAAAAAGGGAACCCCTCGTAAAACGCCCAGCCACGTAGAAGCTCAACTGAGAGACGCTATGAGAGCGGCGTATTTTTAGAATTTCTACAAAATGTCAGTATATGCAGCCTACAATTGCACCAAAAGTCAAGGCAAAACTCGTCGTTAAACGCTACATGCGGTAATCTGGAGCGTTATGAGTTTTAAGAGTGATTTTATTTAAAAAGAATATGTAGCCTAACAGGACAATACATGATGACGTCACGGTTGACAAAACCCTTGCCATGATAAGTATATGTGCGTCCAAAGTATACGGTGCGTGCTAAACGCTGGTACCCTGGTATAGTCGAATGAGAATTAAGTTGCACATTGTTACGACAGTAAATCTTGTAATGTCTGATTATTCTGAATCAGGCTGGGCGTTCTTTTGCCAACGAGTGATGACGTTCAGCATTTGCTGGTAAAGCATAAATAGCCCTACGATCAGGGAGTTGCTATTTGACCAACTCCCTGCTACGATACTATTGTAAACAAGTGTTTACTGGCAGTAAGGCATATTCCTGCTGCACTACGTTTTTCAGGGCCGAGTTCTCAATACAGTATGCTCTGAGGGCCATGTGATGGCATGATTTTGACATAAATGCATGGGTTCTGGAAAGCAGAAATACATCATCTCTCCCCCTTGATTCGTTTTATTTCGCAAGTTACCTAACTTAACTGCCAGAAAGAGAGAAATTTAGGGAGTAAAGAACGAAGAAAGTAAGAAATAAAAGAACATGTTCAATATATACAATGGCCAAATATGCTGAATGAGAGGGGTGAAAATGAGAAAGGCATTACGAGCAACATCATGAGACCATGGCCGTACGGGACTGTTTTTCTCAGGGAGGGCGGTGACTTTTGCCCGACTCCAGACATCATTTAACTGTCCAATTTTCCGTCCGACTGAGATAAAATATCTGCCCTATTTCAGGTTTCTGACAATTGGGGGCGGCCTCCCCCAGCCCCCTGGCCCGTACGGCCATGCATGAGACTATACTATCAGCTATGGATAAATCCCTTAAATATTTCTTAATTTAGTAGTTTAATGTAGGGTCTAGGAAATGAAAAATAAGCACCTGTATTTTTAAAGGTTTTCATCAGACCTGTGACACCACGTGTAATCAGCATCCTTAAACTCCGATATCCAGTATTGTAACCTAGTGAAGGGTTATGGCCTACTATTCCTTACGTCTGTCGTGGTTGAAACAACTTGCAAAAACAATACATTTACAGAGAATTTTCAACAACTCCACAATTCAATCAACGTCTTCAATATTCTCGCACAGTGTTCTAAATTTTTATACCTTTGATTCACTTTCGTGTCAATATTGTGCAGACGTTACTGGAAATTTATTTAAAAATATAGACGAAATATAAAAAAGTTAAACGCACAACGAACTTTAGTTTTCTTCTTCGGTTAATGGATTATTTCCAATATTCTGCTACATTTTCCATGATTGTGTAAATCCTCCACCGTTCAGCGTTACGCGCTAGTTGCGCGATGATTTGTTAAGGAGTCAGTTCGCGCCATCTTGTGAACACATAACACCGTCACTGAACAGTACACAGAGTATAGGCGCGCTTGTTATAGACTGTCCATGTATGTGCATAGCTGTTCTGTACAGCGCGCCGATAACATTCCTTTTGCACAAAAACAGAACTGAGGCTTATGTGGGTAGGCTAAAACACGCTCTCGCATATGAACCTAAGCAAAACCAAATTTGATATAACGATGTTCCTCGAAGCCCCCAACACGCTCCGCGCTCTGTGCGCTTTATGTTGCACGGGTATATTTTGTCGCAAAAGAGCCACAGATTGCCGGAAATGTCACTTCCCAAGGCCTTTAAATTTGCATAAGACTTTTCTTCCTTTCTTGATTTAGAATTTTATGCCCCCTCAAGAGGGGCAACTCAGACACATTTCGTTAAATTATTGTGTATGGGAGAAATAGAACTTGACGCGTAATCTCTGCTGTATTCATTTTATGTGTTTAACAGGAAGTCGAAGGTAATGTATGCATGTGTCATCAGTATAGAAATCCATGAAAGGCGGTGGTGTTTGAAAGTCCCAATGCGTGTTAATTGCAACAAGAGGGCGAATCTGCAGGGTGTATATACAATAATGACCGGTGCTGTGGCCGAGGTATAATGGCGGTGGCATTTGAAGCGATGAAGCTTAGCAACCAGGAGGTTCGGGGTTCCATTCCCCGCCTGGTCAAAGTAAGGTAGGTTTTTCATCCAAGAGTAATCTCAGGCTTTCCGATCTGAACTGGTCTTTCAAAAGGAGCCAAATTTGACCTAAATTGTAGAGTTGGTAAGCCACCCGACGTGAAATTGTAATTCATGAGCCATAGGCTTCTCCCACTTCCATGGTCGCTTAGCGTCGTAAAACAACTGCCCTTAAAGGCCTGAATTATAATCGTTACATCAATAACCACATACAAATGTGCGCTTCGGCATTCTGACGGTAGCCACAAGCCTATGGTGCATACATGCTCAAGAATATCGATACTGGAAATTTCATCTTTCTGCGCAGGACTATTAGCTGTAGTCATGTTAATACGAAAAGTTTAAAATGAAGTGTGTAACTCATAATACAATCATGATTCAGTCGCAGAGCTAGGAGGTTTGGTGACTTAGGGAAGAATGGTATTTAGGGGACTTCTTTAGCAAGTAGATACCTAATGCACAGAGAATTTTTTTTCAAATTCTTCTCCAAATTAGTTTACGAGAACTTAACATGTCTTTTTTCTCAATCTTTTTCCCTTCCCATACTAGAACGAGTGCGAAAATTCAATTCACTTAAAGAGGCATTTTGAGTTGGTACGTGAAATTCACTCAATTTTGCCAAACCTGTCAAGTTTTCTTCACATACTGATGACAAATGGTCAAACTAAGACGATCCCCATACCCTACGT